>CM069452.1:46453972-46692086 GCA_035610835.1 Ophiura sarsii
TCTATATGTCGAGTTTTCCATGACCATTTTAGTTTAAAAATGAAAATCTTTGTGCACTTCGCGCGCATTCTTTCTACAGGTATCAACATTATGATGGTCTCGAACCAAACCAAATATTATATGTGGGACGTTTAAAAACGTTATACTGGACCCTTTAAGTGTTACAAATGCAAAATTTTGCGCGCGATTAGTTTCAATGTTTCAACATTTATAGTATCAGAAGGCTTCAACCAGTTTTCAATGACCATTTTAATTCAAAAACTGAAAAATTGGGCGTGCTCTGCGCGCATATTTTCTACAGGTTTTAATATTATAATGGCCCTCAAACCATACGATTTGGATTTGGACTTGATATATATGTAACTATGCAATATCAAACCGTCAAAAACGTCATACTTGACCATTTAAGTGTTAGAAATGCCAATTTTTGCGCGCTTCGCGCGTATTAGTATCAATGTTTCATTATTTAAGCTTTAACAAGACAGTTTTCCATGACCATTTTAGTTCAAAAACTGATAAATTTTGCGCGCTTATTTGCGCGCTTAGCGCGCATATTTTCTGCAAGTTTAAACATTAAAATGGCCCTCAAACCACAACAAATATTCTAAATGTGGAGTAATTCTGTTATACCCTTCACAGGGGTATTCACAGTGCATGAACGACGCATACTACTAATGTAGGGTGTGGATGGTATAACAGAATTATGCCCTAAATGTTATGTGGAGGACATTTAAACGTCATACTGTACCTTTCAAAATCACATTTTTTGCGCTCTTTGTATAGTTTCAACGTTTCAATATTTAAGATTAACAAGATGGCTTGAGGATTTTTGCACCCCCCCCCCCCCCCCCCCATCAAAACAGTCCTGGATACGCCCTTGGCTCCCCCAGAACTATTCAATCAGCGCTATATGCTGCTTTATGTTAACATTTCAATTATCATTATCAAACTTGTGTACCCCCTCCCCCCCCCCCCCCCCCCCCCCCCCCCCCCCCCCCCCCCCCCCCCAATGTGATGTGTCTGAAAACGGATTGACGCCTCTGACCACACAGTTGATTTTAAAATATGCGTGTACGAATTCCGGCGAGCGAAGCGAGCCAAATTTTTTTAGTGTCGGCACAAATGGCTTTGTCGGCAATTGATGACCTTTACACCCCCCCAATGAAAAGGGTCTGGGGACGCCCTTGGTTGCAACTGGCTTTTCACTTCACCCATGTTGCAACTGGCTTGCCGGTGCACAACCATATCAGCACTTAGATTGTAAGATCACCCTTAACAGCTACCCAATATTGCTCGCTTGGGTCAACGAAGCAATTGAGACTAAGTATCTTACCCAAAGACACAAACACATTGGCCATCACGGCGGGCTAGAACTCACAACCTCATGAATTATAAGTCCTGTGCTGTTCCACTGGACCACACATGTTAATCATATCAAAAGAGATATGCTGTTGGCAGACATAGTTTTAAAATAGAGGCCAATATGTATTGTGAATTATAAGAAATAACTGTGCCTTCTGAAATCAAGTCCAATTACCACCAATAAGGTCTCATTTTATAGCTCAAAATGGGCTCACTTTATAGCTCAAAATGAGCAGATGTCAATGACTCAGTCCTCCATTTCTACGTCTATTTTGATGCGACAGGTTACAATTTTTACTTAGGTGTCTATTTTGAATATCTAATTTTTGTTATGTCAGGCTAAATTAAATACACGAAACAAAAAGAATTTAAAAAAAGAGAGATAGACTAATTTGAGTTCCAGCTAAATGTTCATGTAAATGATCTTATGAGTCATTTTCCAGCTGTTACAAGGCACAAAAAAACAAGTTTGTTTCCGGTAGGTAGTCTAAAAACCAAGATCGAGATGCCTTATTTTATTTTTCATTTTATTTTATTTTTGAAGGGGGAAAAGAGCGGTGGGATGACTTTCCAAAGGCAATTTACCATACGCCGCGAACCATGAAGACACAAATAATCACAGCAAGTATCCTACTGTGCCCCATATCATAGTAACTGGGCTTCCCAAAGCAGTCAGATTCAATTGTTTGTGCAAAACTTTAATCTTTATTTATATCGCTTTTGTGATTTTTTGTTTGTTTTCAAAAATGGGAATAAAAAAATTGAAATGCGGTAATATACGTCGCCAAAACGAATGCGCGCGGCCTACTGGAAACAAACTTTCTTTCTTTTTTACACCTAACGGGTAACAGTTTCTCCATTCGCTGGTTGGCAAGACCTTAAATTCTTTTTGAGTACAGGTTGGTCAGCCTGAGAGCTGGTTCTTGCCGCCTGATGTTAACCAGTGTAGCGACAACCCTGCATAACTGCATAAAATACAAAATGGCAACAAAATCAAATTGATATTAATTCATACACTCTTTAGTTACAAACCAATCAGAAAGCAGGAAACTAAAATACATGGAATGCATTGAAAGTGTCTAATTGTACTCCGTGTGCGCGCCGTACATGCGCACACACCCGCTTTGTTTTGGTTTGTTGTTCACGCAGCACAGGTTCGCCGATTTTTACTGCGGGTAAGATAGACCTTGTTAACATATATTTACTCGTTATATATATAGAGATTGAAAGTATTTTATGTACAAAATTGTAAATTTGTATTGTCGTGTATGAATTAGGTCAATACATGCGTATGTTTGTTTCTCGAAAAATTAGACAAATTAATGCACTTGCGCAAATGTTTATATGCTCAAAATAGCACTCCCCCTATGGGGTCGTGCCATTATTCATACATCAACATCAGCGCACATGCATTGATTTGTCTAGTTTCTCTTGAAGTCTATATTCTTCTTGGACAAATCATGTCCTTCTTTAGTTTGAAGTCACTCGTAACAAGTTGACTTGAACATAAATTCTTACTTTATGATTCAACACATTTCATTTTAGGGTATGGAAGGATTCAGTTGCGGTCAGAAATTGAATAAACTAGGAATGCGAGGTTCCAGTACTAGTGAATTGGTGTTTGAAGATTGTAAAGTACCAGGTAAAAATATTTGCTGTGTGCCGTGCCTTTTGGGGGAAAAGGTATATACCCATTTTCACACCTGGGTTTTTAAACGAGGACACAATTTTGGAAGCCCCCTCCCACTTACGTGAAATTGATGACATGACTGCAAAAAAAAATGGGGCTACCTTTTACTATGGGGCACTGCACGACTGTGCGATTTATTTTTGACCGTGCGAAATATTTTGACCTTACCACCCCCCACTTACGTGAAATTCACGAGGTGACTGCAAAAAATGGGGCTACCTTCAACATTTTTCAACATAAATGGCTGTCCCCACTTTTTGGTACCTTGCCCCTTCCTGATGCCATAGATGTAGTTACTACCAGTCATCTGTGTATAGGGAGTAAGATACATTCAAGTGCATTGCGATCACTGCATTTTCTAAATGGCCCATGTAAGTTCCGCTTATCTATAGTGACGACCCAGTCTACAAGTGGGTTGTGTGATTCATAGTTTCAACATTGTAATTGTTCATTCTTTTCAGCTGCCAATGTTATGGGAGGTGTCAACAAAGGTGTCCATGTTCTAATGAGTGGATTAAATCTAGAAAGACTTGTTCTTGCAGCAGGAGGTACAGGGTAAGCATTGATTGTATCAAACATGAGCGAAAGTCAACCCTTTCCATACGGCAGGCGTCTGCAGACGACATCCCAAAATTTCACAAAATGTTTCAAAAATGTCAAAATTATTAGATTTCATTACCCTATTTGGAATCACCACAAAAAAATGCATTTTAATAAGCACAAACATTCCTAGTATTGGTTCAGTAATTCTTGAGATAGGCTTTACCACATTTGGAATCACCATGAGAAATGCATTGAAATAAATATGTTTTGAATATGGTAAAACTAATAGCCGCATATATATATTTTAAGGGATTTTTTTTGCAAAATATGTCTCTTTTAAGTGATTTACACTTAGCATAAGGGCATGATTTATTGTTAGTTAAATTGCTGTTGTTTGGTCAATGATAAAAACTATACAATGATATACACTATTCATATTAAATATACTGATGGATTTTTGTTTTTAAAAAAGTTGGGGGGAAATGTACTTCAGGTCCCAGATTCTGGACTGTACTAGTATAGTATCGTCCCATACTGGAACATCGAGTATCGTTCGATACTGGTACAAAGTCAGTGTTGCAGTATCAGACAATACTGGGACATATAAAATGTACCAGTATCTGGCGTTACTGGAACAAAATTATGTACCAGTATCGTTCAATACTGGGACAAATTACACGGGTAGCATGTGTTCCAGTATCGCCCGATACACTTGATACTGGAACACAATTTGAGACCTGTCATCACAGAATGAGAGTTAAGTTGGAAAATGTTATTCTCAGGTTTGTCCAGATTCAAAATGCTCAGAAAACAACCTTTAAAACGATATGCATTCATGTCACAATTGCTCAAGATTTTCCAGTCAAAATTCAAATTGAAGTTGCAAAATACCTTTGTTTTCTATAGATTTTTGGCATGTTTATGGGACCATATCTCCTAATGCACACTGGTGACTTAACGCTCATTTTGTGGTGACAGCCTGACAGGTCTCATTTGGTGTTCCAGTATCAACCGATACTGGAACAATAAAATAGTACCAGTATCGAGCAATACTGGCAACTTTTATGTTCCAGTATTTAGCGAAACTGGTATATATCAGTATCTGGGACCTAAAGTACACTTTTTCCAAAACTTGTACAAATAACAGCGAGGCAGTAGATAACTACCGCAAGTTCCACAACTTAAACAGCTGTGTGTTGTTGTATTTTTTGTTAATTAGAATTCTTGACTGCTCTATATCACTACTCTGTTTATTGGGGATGGCCGGTTAACTCGGTGGTTAGAGCATACGATTACTGTTTGAAAGGTTACAGGTTCGAGTCCCGCACCGGCTCATGTTTTTTAGGTTGGAATATGAGTCGAGGCTTGTTATGTTTGTTTGAGTTGTGGAACTTGCGGTAGTTATCTGCCTCGCTGTAATTTATTTACATTGTTCAAATTCCCTATTGAATCACCTGTGCGATCCTCTATATGGTTGTTTGTGATGCGTAATCCTTCTTATCTTCGGATGTGGTGTTTGTATAAAACTTGTATAATCAGATATTGTATACAAAATGGTGTTGCAGAATATTTGTTGAAGTTCCATATGAAATATCCTCATAATGTTTGTTCCGTATTGGTTTGTTTTACAGCCTTATGCAAGCAGCTTGCGATGTAGCTTTTGATTATACCCATCAACGTAAACAATTTGGTCAACCAATAGGACACTTCCAGGTTAGTGTACAGTGTGTATCAGAATGAACTGTACCGTGTTTCTAAAATACTTAAAAAATACAAAATTATTATTGTTTTAAATTTAAACACCTGCAATATTATTAAGGTGAACATGTTTCCTATATTATATGGTAATTTTATTGAGATATTTCTTTTTGTTCTTGTGTGGCAAGACATAATCGAAAATCAATGAAAAACATGTTTTCAATCCTCTTTACCACTACTCCCAACATTTCAAACAATGTAGCCAACACCACATAAGCAATTTTCAAAATTCCAGCCAAAGAAAGGAAAGTTAAAACCACTCAAATCCTGGTTTATTTGCTGATTAAAAATCAAGATTTATCTCCAAATTTCACCCACATACAAGTGATGTGAAAAGTTGAGATATGGAGACCACAAATAAACCCTGTCCTATGGACGGATGGATATCTCAGGTAGGGTTAGTAATTTCACAGATTTTTTTTTAATTGATCATTTCGACCAAAATTGAAATCTACCATCTTTACTAGAAAGTCTGTATTTTAAAATTCTTATGAAAGCTGGGTGTTTGCGCAAGATATAATGTGAAAACGGTTTGAACAATATCAATCGAATTCATACCGTAATAAATCATATTGCCTCGGTACAGTTCATTCTGATACACCCTGTATAGTAAGGATTTGCATTTAGTTTGCCACCCCACTACAGGGTGTATCAACAAAATTAGGACTCTGTTTCATGACGGTGTAATTCTTATTATAATCATTGGACCATGACCAATTTAATCTCAATGTAAAGCCCAATCAATTATTATGATATCCTGAAAAAATAAGATCATTCTGATGCAAAATAAGAAAACTAGCATACTTTGTGTAAACCATGTCTTTTACTGGTTTGTACAATGGGATCTACATGTACAGACCAGTTAAATAACATGGTTTACGTTTCAATACGTTATAATAATTGTCAACATAGTAAATAATCTATCAGTCAATAGCAAACTTTAGTTTGGTAATCCATTTAATTCTGGCACAAATCAATACTGGCTAAAAAAATCTGCAAAACAGATGCATTCATATTCTGTGCAAATAAAAAAAAGGTTTTGTTAAACAGTTCTCGAACCCACTGTGGATGGTTCATTGAGTTACAAATCGAGCACTTTCATGTTACTCGACTGTTACTGTGTGAATTCCCATTGTACAAACCAGTACTGTAAAAGTCAATATTTTCGCGATAAGATATTTTCACGAAAATGGTCATAACAGGCATTTCGCGATTTTTTATTTTTCGCGATTTTCAACATTTGTGAACATAGGTCAATGGAAGTCAATCATTTTCACGAGTTTATATTTTCGCGGATGAGGATTGATTCGCGAAATTTGCGAAAATAAAAACCTCGCAATTTTTTTAACTTTTACAGTAAATGACATGGTTTACACAAAGTACGCTAGTTTTCTTATTTTTCATCGGATTGATCTCATATTTTCAGGATATCATAATAATTGATTGGGCTTTACATTGAGACTAAATTGGTCATGGTCCAATGATTGTAATAAGAATTACACAGTCATGAAACAGAGTCCTATTTTTTTGATACACCCTGTAGTGCCCAAAAACCTGATTCTTGACCACTGACACTCTGTCAGAACATGTGTGGTTACCTGTATTGCCAATTTCGAATTTAGTACCTAGTGTCCTCGGATATAAAGGTGAAATCTTCTCAAATTGGTCCTTGATACCTGTATGACACATGTTTATCAATCCAATGTATCTTTTCAAAATGTCAAGTTAGATATTAATTTTAATTTTTCAACTCATCAAACAGGTGTCAAATGAAATTGTGTCTAAAAAATGTCCTATGAGGTGTTGTTTTCTCCCGGTCCACATTGAATGTACACAATTACAAAACAAGCTTTCGTAACAATTTCCATGCGTCAGTCCCAAAATTTCACAAAATGTTTCAAATATGTCAACATTATTGAATTTCATTACCATATTTGGAGAAATGCATTACAATTAGTAAACAAACTTGCCTAGTATTGGTTCAGTAATTCTTGGGAAATACTTTGAAAGTTGGGAAAGGTTTCTGAAAAATCTGTTTTGTATATAATATGGTAGAACTAATAGCTGCGTGGAAATTGTTAATTACTGAAGAAAGATGCAAGCGTGCCCACGTTGCTGAAGCCACATAAATGAACTGTCCTGTTACCTAGCACATCAAATAATGGATACTGTTATTACCATTATTTGTGATTTTTACAGTTAATGCAAGGCAAGATGGCTGACATGTACGTCAAACTCAATGCATCCCGTAACTACCTCTACAATGTCTGCAAAGCAGCCGACATGGGCCATGTGAGCAATAAAGACTCGGCTGCCGTGTGTCTATATATTGGAGAGAATGCGACGCAAGTGGCCTTAGAAGCCATTCAGTGTCTAGGTATGTATCCTACTGGATTCGTCTATATAATAGTTCAGTCAGTTCCAAATTGGCGAAACCTGTTTACAGCAGCGAATGAGTTCAGGAGAGCATCGCGCGCTAAACGCTCTCATGGCGAAATATTGCGGGCTATGTCGCAGTGCCATTGTATGTGTGACGCTTGCGTATGCCAAAATCGCACTTATACGCTTGGATTATTCTTGCGCTCGAATAGATAAAAAACGAATATTTCTCGCCAATTTGGAACTGATTGAACTACAGTAGTAATACTTAGACTTATAATGGATTATATTGAGTTGACACACAAGAAATAGATACTTTACTATTGGAGCATATTGCAATGTCAGGCAAATCTGTCCACTGGAGAAGATGTAAATACTTTCCACGCAGCAGGCATCTGCAGACAACATTCCAAAATTTCAAAAAATGTTTCAAAAATTTCAAAATAATTAGATTTCATTACCATATTTGGAATGACCACAAGATTAGAAATGCATGTAGATAAGTACAAACATTCCTAGTATTGGTTCAGTGTTAAGATGATATCAGAAGCTCTGGTGCGCCACTAGGATTATTCCAAAAAGTCTTAGATGTCATGAACTTAACATTTTCCAGCAATTCATTTAAAATTTAGTATGTTCTTGCAATTGCAATTGCAAGTGAAATGATAAATCACTTAAGTTTGACATTTGCCCTGATTTATATCTTGAAGCAACTTGTTATGTGATGTTTGTTCCATGATTTCTGCAGTTAAAGCTCATGAAAATAATGGGAGATAACAAGTGAAACATGAACAGAAAACTGTCAATTTTTGATGATTGACTTAATTATACCACTAAACATGTTACTTGTAACTTGAAATATACAGGGCGAGTCAAAAAGAAGTTGTACGTGAATGAATATTTTCCCCCAAAAAATACCAAACAAAGTTGACAAACCAATGAGGTACGTACGTATTCAAAGAGCACATTCTTCCGCTCATATGAAAAAAAGAATCACTGAAATTGATCCTTTCTATCAAGAGTTATGCCTGTTTTAATAAATTAACCCATTTTAGTAGCTGTCCACGAATCCGTCTAAGTGAGGAGCAAAGAGTACAGATTCATTAAAATTCAAAAGGTATTTATACCCGAGATATTTAGACAATAAAACATGTATTCAAAGTACATATGATTTCACTCATCTTAAAAAAATAATCACTGGAATTGCTCATTGCTTAAAAAAATAATCACTGGAATTGCTCCTTGCTATCATGAGTTATGCCTGTTTTATTAAAAGACCCCGTTTTGGCAACTGTTCGGGGAATGCTAAACTGCCTTGAAATGATCCGTTTATCACTGAGGAGCTTGCAAATAGTGCAGACTCATTCAAATTCAAAAGATACCTGGGACATTCAAACACAGAGATAAATTAAAGTTTGGATAAAGTCAACTTATCGTTGATACAAAGACGTGTGATTTTTTTCTTGAAAAACCCAATTCTTGAGCTGTCAACAGGATTCTTAATGAACAGAAACATTTAAATCGAAATTGAATTACACCGGATTTACATGTATTCCTCATAATATGAAACATAAAATCAGACAAAAAGGGAATGTTTTAGTGTTGAATCAATTTTTAGCGACAGATAATGGATTTATACATAACATTCTACTGTCCGTTTGAAACTCCAGGTTTAAATCTCATTTGAATATCAATAACGCTTTGTGAATATGTACTCTTTGCTCCTCACTTACATAGATAATTTTAAAGGATTTAGCATCTCGTGGACAGCTACCAAAATTGGTTCTTTTATTAAAACAGGCATAATTCTTGATAGCAAGGATCAATATCAGTGATTCTTTTTTTCATATGAGTGGAAGAATGTCCTCTTTGAATACGTTTGTAATTGGTTTGTTAAACTTGTTTGGTCTTTTTTTAAACAAATATTCATTTCCGTACAACTTCTTTTTGACTCACCCTGTATATATTTTAAACCCTGTCACATATTTTTGGGCACTTGTTTGTACACCTTTTCATTCGACTTTAATCAGTTGATTTATAGAGTCTGTGAAGATTCGTAACAATTAACTTCAGACCTCAGAATTTCCCTTGCAGTTGCATCAGGGATTCTATTAATTTTGGGATAGGAAAGTCCTATTATACTGCGCATAGATAAATAACAGGTCACGTTTTCTAGACTATTGTGCTCATTAACTTTTGTGTGAGCATAATCTTGATGGCGCTGTTTGTTGTCGGCTTAGCAATAGATTTAATTGCAGTTTACATGGAATGGTTGGGAAAAATCCTGAGAAAAAGTACGGTATCGAAAATTATCATAAAAACCCTTACGTGACCCTGAATATGATTAAATCACGTTTAAATCACGTTTCATGTTTATACATTTTTAGCTCAGTTTGACACTTTCCTTTAAAATATACACCATACCGTTGTTGTTTGTGTCTGACAGACTTGATGCAAGTCTACACCTAAGCAGACGACAGACAGAGCTACAGCGCCACCAAGACTATGCTCACCCAAAAGTTAAAGCTCCCAGATGTAGCTTCCAGTCGGCAATTCGAGTCGCACACCCCTGGTTGCATTCCTCTCAAAAAAATTCCTAACAAAGTAAAATGTTACAAGTTCTTGCAGTGCCCTCTATAATCAACTGATACGCAGTCATTAACCTCTAATATACAGTGCCCAACACATTGTTCACAATAGGATTCGAACCGACAACCTCCGTATCATGAGTACAGTGTTACATACAATAAAAGCAAAAGGTAACTTGAATTATCTTGTCTTGATTTGCAGGTGGCAATGGCTACATCAACGACTATCCCACTGGTCGATTCCTCAGAGATGCCAAACTGTTGGAGATTGGTGGGGGTACGAGCGAGATCAGACGGCTCATAATAGGAAGAGCCCTCAATGAAGAATTCAGGCAGTGAATGGTGCCAATCTGGTCACGGGTTTCGAGCTTCATAGGTAGCCATACTATAGTTGCCGATTGCCGTCATAATACTTGAGACAAAATTCTAAAAGAATACTGTCGAAGTCGGAAGTGATTTTAAACATGAATCAATTATTTATTCTCAAATGCGTACCGAATTCACGCTAATTTTTGTGTGAAGCGTTATGATGGTAACTAAAGTCAGAGATTGGAGTGGTACAAGTAAGATCAGAAAGTTTGTCATTAAGGGAGAGCTCTTTAAATGAAGAATTCAGACAGTGAACAATGCATCTTGTCATGCATTATGAACTTTGAACTTTGATGGTTGCTAAACAGGATGTGCAGTCTGTTAAACAGATTGATGGGACCAGAAGTTAAGAAAATATTTTTTTATATAGTTAGTACTTCTCAAAATATTTTTGTCATTCAACTATCTTATAGATTATACTGTTGATGAATTGAGTTTGCAGTCTGCTGAACAGATTGGCAGGACAAGGAATGTGATGAATAGAAAATATATTTTATATATGTTGAACCATTCTGAATAGTAATGATTAAGTTGACATATTTGAGATAACATACTAATGGATGTGCAATGATTTATTTTTACTATTCTCATTGGGTGTATGTATAAGGGAACATAGATATACCAAGATATTTCCTATTATATAATGACAAACCTGACTTCAGCTATATAACAAATTCAAATTTGGATTTTTCTGTTACATAGGCGAAGCCGAGTGTAACGGAACAATCCAAATTGAACCGGGTGATATTATAGTTTTACTATTGCACAAACAAAAGGGATGCAATATTTGTTTTATATATGTGACGCGATCAAGAAGAATGAGTCGGATGTCGGGGAATCCCAAATTGAGATATGGCCAATTCAAAATGGCGGCTTACATAAGTTTTGATGGAAATTCATGTATACAATTTGACATAACTTTGGAACAAAACGCCGTATCGACATTGGGTTTTCAGTTTCTGAAAGCTCTAGGTGTCTTCTTTAAAACTGTATTAAAAACTCATTTTCGACCAGGGTCGACATCCGACTCATTCCTCTTGATCGCGTCACATATATGGTATTTATATGATTTTACACAATCAATTTTGGAGGCAAGGCCGCATATAATGGAACAATCAAAATTGGACCTGGGTGATATAGTTTTACTATTGCACAAATAAAGGCATGCACTTTCAATTTCAAACCTTTGGATAGTAGATTGTATTACACATAAAACATTCCTGTCATTTGATTGGTGGATACTAGGCATCATGTGACAACCAATATTCGAGGTAGTTCCCCAATATTTCACAGGTGGGCAAAAAGTCCCTATAGGTTGGGGCGGACCTACGTCACGCCGGTGAAAACAAATCAAACACCAGTGAAAACAAAAACAAAAACAACTTGCGCAGATCAATCAATTAAGGCAACCGCACATTGCGTCTACTGCGGATCAAGTGCGTAACGCTCAGCGTTGAGTGCTGGAATGTTTTGTTTCTGAAACACTGGTTGCCAAGCAAATTTGCTAAAAATAACTCAAAGTTCCCGTATGTCCGCCCCTTCCTATAAAAAGTAATATTGCCCTGAGATGCAGAGAGCTATGAGGGCGCAATAGTAGCTTTTTATAGGATTTGTTTTCCCTGCTCGCAGTACTTGTAATGGCTGTATGCAATTATTATTATTTTTATTTTTATGTTAACATGGTCGATCCATTCAGTTCAGACACTCGTGGGTACTTATCTGACCAGACTCAAGCTAAATGCTTTTTAACGCTTTCCATGCGGCAGGCGGCTGCAGACGACATTCCAAATTTTCACGAAATGTTTCAAAAATGTCAAGAATTATTGAATTTCATTACCATATTTGGAAGGACCATGAGAAATGCATTGAAATAAATACAAACATGTCTAGTATTTCAGTAATTCTTGAGGTAGACCTTGAAAGTTGGGAAAGGTTTCTTAAAAATCTGTTTTGTATATATGGTAAAACCTAAAGGGCTTAATGTCAAGATTGATTTGTTTTCACAAATGTATGCATGTTCATTGTCCTGTTTTCAAACACCCATTCAGTATTCAAATTAAAATAATATAATCTTAGATTTATTATCAATAATCGTTCATTTATCTCCATTGTACAAAAATGAGACTCTAATAATATATTATATGTTTTTGTTTAAAGGATTAATTAAAACACAATGTCTAATCCGGCATTTTATAAACAATCGTAGTAAGATTACCTGTCATGTTTTGAGGGCCAGCAAACCAGCAACTGATTCCTAAACGCAACCTTCTGAAAATAACATTTGAAGAGTTCACAATACCTTTATGCTACACGAAAATGATATAAACTCCTCACAAAAAGTATCGAGACACTTAAAAATAAGCCAATGATTAACGGCCCAAAAGGATGCTAAGCATAAATAGCCGTCCACTTGCACGTTTCGTAATGTCACCAATGTGGGTATCCCACTTCAGATCTTTAGCAATTTTGACGCCCAGAATCTTCACCATCATACAAACGGAGGGAGTAAGCACCGGTGAATCCATCGTAAAGGTGACATCCATAAACATGCATTTGGTTTATTGATTGTAGATGTATGGTGCAATGACATTGAATCCAATTCAATGTACGGTATCTTTGCGCAAAGGCGATATCGTAGTCAATGAGGTTTATCCGAGACGCGATTATTGCTAGTTAAAACTCATCCCAATACCCTGCTCGGTGGACTTGAAATACCGTCCCGGTAGCAATTTGTTAAAGCTTCCATGGAAGCTGACAAACCAAATATAAAGTTAGACAACATACTAAGTATTCATATTAAATACATCTTTATTAACATTTTCATTTTCCAATAGACTTATATAGGATACTCTTATGCCTCCTATGACACCACGTAACATATATAGCCCCTGTCTCCCCTATTTACGATTACATTTTCAATATCATCAATTTTAATTAAAAGCCGCTGTAAAACAACGTAGTGTTTTATGCGCAATTTCCAGTGCTCCGGCTCGGGATTCACGGCCTGGCGGTAAATAGGCGGCTGAAATGATATTCGGCCACAAATCAACTCGTTTTCCTGTAGTGAAACTTCATGAATACATTCAAAATAAATAAGGCGTACGATAATAGAACTTCACAGGACAATGCCAAATGTTGTTCTTATAACTTTGATGTAATATAATTATAGGAACTATTGCTGTACTCAATTTTTAGCCGGAACTTACTGAATCCAAAAGCAGACGGCGGTTGACACGGGGGACATCCCGCCTCGTTCAGACAAATTAAAAGTAATATAAATTAGAAGATGGTATAGCCTCCGCTTAATATGGTGACGTGTCATCTATTCGTTTCTAACCTCATCGCCTCCCTTTCATTTCCTCGGCACACACTACATCTATACGGTTTCCAGCTCCGTAAGTCGCAACACCGCTACGATGCATGTCCTTCCTTTCAATTTCCTCCTGATGCACTTAACCCTCTCATAACAGGTTTCAAACTAAAATGAGCTCTTCTTTACCGCGTCCAGTCGTCGAATACGATGATACCACTCCTCCCCTATACCCACTGCAAGAGTACACTCCTTCGTGCGTACACTATATAAGGCTACAGGACTGGTCTCCTAGCTTAATCTGTTGCACGAACCACAAATCATGAGTAACATGTACCCGGTGTTTCTCCGAGTCCAAATCAAGCTGGAATGAAGTTCCAATAGACTTGCAGAACTAGAAGATTTTATAAACTTACCTTTGTCGCAGAATGCTCCTTCGTCAAACAATTAGACAAATCACATGTTCATCTAACCACTGTATTTCTGCAATATCAAAGCAAACACGGCGGCGAAAGAGACGAGATCGGCCTTTTCGTTGTGCTGAGAAAGAGGTTTGTGTTGTTCATGTTGTTAGCTGGCTTTGGTAACATGGAGACTGCTACGACGCGATTGCATACGCAAAAACGCGACGCGCTGCGTATTGCACGCAGCTGAAAACGTAACACGCGTAGTGTGACGTCGTAAAACGTAAAGCCTATTCATATATTCATTATGTAAGTTCTTGCTTCCTATCTACTGAAGATAACGTATGTTTTGGGTGGGAAATATTGCTATGATCTACAGTGAAGATAGTTAATGTTTTCTAGTCTTTCTTAGCATGGGAGCTTAGAATATTCACCAGTTGTTGTTTGCTATCTACTGAAGATAGCACATATTTATTTGTTGTATTTTCGTATCATCGGAACCAAGTTAGTAGTAGCCTGTAGTTGTTGATTGCTATCTACTGAAGATAGCACATTATTTGTTTGATGTTTCATTGTTTGTATGCAACGGTATTTTTGGTTCCCATTTTATTAACATGGTGATGTGATGTTCGGAACCAACAATTTGAATTACCAAGGGGGGTCGGTCTCTAGGCTGAGTAAATTTGATTTGAAAAGGTTGATATGAGCGTGACAACGTATTGCAAACGTTTTTCTCTCCACAACACCATTGATTGTAGATGTAACGCAGTGCAATGACATTTGAATCCAATTCAATGTACGGTATCTTTGCGCAGAGGCGATATCGTAGTCAATGAGGTTTATCCGAGACGCGATTATTGCTAGTTGAAAACTTATCCCAATACCCCGCTCGGTGGACGTGAAATACCGTCCCGGTAGCAATTTGTTAAAGCTTCCATGGAAGCTGACAAACCAAATATAAAGTTAGACAACATACTAAGTATTCATATTAAATGCATCTTTTTAAACATTTTCATTTTCCAATAGACTTATATAGGATACTCTATGCCTCCCATGACACCACGTAACATATATAGCCCCTGTCTCCCCTATTTACGATTACATTTTCAATATCATCAATTAAGCCGCTGTAAAACAACGTAGTGTTTTATGCGCAATTTCCAGTGCTCCGGCTCGGGATTCACGGCCTGGCGGTAAATAGGCGGCTGAAATGATATTCGGCCACAAATCAACTCGTTTTCCTGTAGTGAAACTTCATGAATACATTCAAAATAAATAAGGCGTACGATAATAGAACTTCACAGGACAATGCCAAATGTTGTTCTTATAACTTTGATGTAATATAATTATAGGAACTATTGCTGTACTCAATTTTTAGCCGGAACTTACTGAATCCAAAAGCAGACGGCGGTTGACACGGGGGACATCCCGCCTCGTTCAGACAAATTTAAAGTAATATAAATTAGAAGATGGTATAGCCTCCGCTTAATATGGTGACGTGTCATCTATTCGTTTCTAACCTCATCGCCTCCCTTTCATTTCCTCGGCACACACTACATCTATACGGTTTCCAGCTCCATAAGCCGCAACACCGCTACGATGCATGTCCTTCCTTTCAATATCTGATGCACTTAACCCTCTCATCTACAGGTTTCAAACTAAAATGAGCTCTTCTTTACCGCGTCCAGTCATCGAATACGATGATACCACTCCTCCCCTATACCCACTGCAAGAGTACACTCCTTCGTGCGTACACTATATAAGGCTACAGGACTGGTCTCCTAGCTGAATCTGTTGCACGAACCACACATCATGAGTAACATACCCGGTGTTTCTCCGAGTCCAAATCAAGCTGGAATGAAGTTCCAGTAGACTTGCAGAACTAGAAGAGTTTATAAACTTACCTTTGTCGCAGAATGCTCCTTCGTCAAACAATTAGACAAATCACATGTTCATATAACCACTGTATTTCTGCAATATCAAAGCAAACACGGCGGCGAAAGAGACGAGATCGGCCTTTTCGTTGTGCTGAGAAAGAGGTTTGTGTTGTTCATGTTGTTAGCTGGCTTTGGTAACATGGAGACTGCTACGACGCGATTGCATACGCAAAAACGCGACGCGCTGCGTATTGCACGCAGCTGAGAAACGTAACACGCGTAGTGCGACGTCGTAAAACGTAAAGCCTATTCATATATTCATTATGTAAGTTCTTGCTTCCTATCTACTGAAGATAACGTATGTTTTGGGTGGGAAATATTGCTATGATCTACAGTGAAGATAGTTAATGTTTTCTAGTCTTTCTTAGCATGGGAGCTTAGAATATTCACCAGTTGTTGTTTGCTATCTACTGAAGATAGCACATATTTATTTGTTGTATTTTCGTATCATCGGAACCAAGTTAGTAGTAGCCTGTAGTTGTTGATTGCTATCTACTGAAGATAGCACATTATTTGTTTGATGTTTCATTGTTTGTATGCAACGGTATTTTTGGTTCCCATTTTATTAACATGGTGATGTGATGTTCGGAACCAACAATTTGAATTACCAAGGGGGGTGGGTCTCTAGGCTGAGTAAATTTGATTTGAAAAGGTTGATATGAGCGTGACAACGTATTGCAAACGTTTTTCTCTCCACGACACCATTGATTGTAGATGTAACGCAGTGCAATGACATTTGAATCCAATTCAATGTACGGTATCTTTGCGCAGAGGCGATATCGTAGTCAATGAGGTTTATCCGAGACGCGATTATTGCTAGTTGAAAACTTATCCCAATACCCCGCTCGGTGGACGTGAAATACCGTCCCGGTAGCAATTTGTTAAAGCTTCCATGGAAGCTGACAAACCAAATATAAAGTTAGACAACATACTAAGTATTCATATTAAATGCATCTTTTTAAACATTTTCATTTTCCAATAGACTTATATAGGATACTCTATGCCTCCCATGACACCACGTAACATATATAGCCCCTGTCTCCCCTATTTACGATTACATTTTCAATATCATCAATTTTAATTAAAAGCCGCTGTAAAACAACGTAGTGTTTTATGCGCAATTTCCAGTGCTCCGGCTCGGGATTCACGGCCCGGCGGTAAATAGGCGGCTGAAATGATATTCGGCCACAAATCAACTCGTTTTCCTGTAGTGAAACTTCATGAATACATTCAAAATAAATAAGGCGTACGATAATAGAACTTCACAGGACAATGCCAAATGTTGTTCTTATAACTTTGATGTAATATAATTATAGGAACTATTGCTGTACTCAATTTTTAGCCGGAACTTACTGAATCCAAAAGCAGACGGCGGTTGACACGGGGGACATCCCGCCGCCTCGTTCAGACAAATTTAAAGTAATATAAATTAGAAGATGGTATAGCCTCCGCTTAACTATGGTGACGTGTCATCTATTCGTTTCTAGCCCCATCGCCTCCCTTTCATTTCCTCGGCACACACTACATCTATACGGTTTCCAGCTCCGTAAGTCGCAACACCGCTACGATGCATGTCCTTCCTTTCAATTTCCTCCTGATGCACTTAACCCCTCTCATCTACGTAGGTTTCAAACTAAAATGAGCTCTTCTTTACCGCGTCCAGTCCTCGAATACTGCGATGATACCACTCCTCCCCTGTAGGGGAAGGTGGGGTAATGGCGGACGCGGGGTAATCGCGGACACTGCTACAACTGATAAGTGGCGATAGAGGGCACAACTATCGTACGCTGTTACGAATTACTGCATCCCGCCTCGTTCAGACAAATTTAAAGTAATATAAATTAGAAGATGGTATAGCCTCCGCTTAATATGGTGACGTGTCATCTATTCGTTTCTAACCTCATCGCCTCCCTTTCATTTCCTCGGCACACACTACATCTATACGGTTTCCAGCTCCGTAAGCCGCAACACCGCTACGATGCATGTCCTTCCTTTCAATATCTGATGCACTTAACCCTCTCATCTACAGGTTTCAAACTAAAATGAGCTCTTCTTTACCGCGTCCAGTCGTCGAATACGATGATACCACTCCTCCCCTATACCCACTGCAAGAGTACACTCCTTCGTGCGTATACTATATAAGGCTACAGGACTGGTCTCCTAGCTGAATCTGTTGCACGAACCACAAATCATGAGTAACATACCCGGTGTTTCTCCGAGTCCAAATCAAGCTGGAATGAAGTTCCAGTAGACTTGCAGAACTAGAAGAGTTTATAAACTTACCTTTGTCGCAGAATGCTCCTTCGTCAAACAATTAGACAAATCACATGTTCATATAACCACTGTATTTCTGCAATATCAAAGCAAACACGGCGGCGAAAGAGACGAGATCGGCCTTTTCGTTGTGCTGAGAAAGAGGTTTGTGTTGTTCATGTTGTTAGCTGGCTTTGGTAACATGGAGACTGCTACGACGCGATTGCATACGCAAAAACGCGACGCGCTGCGTATTGCACGCAGCTGAGAAACGTAACACGCGTAGTGTGACGTCGTAAAACGTAAAGCCTATTCATATATTCATTATGTAAGTTCTTGCTTCCTATCTACTGAAGATAACGTATGTTTTGGGTGGGAAATATTGCTATGATCTACAGTGAAGATAGTTAATGTTTTCTAGTCTTTCTTAGCATGGGAGCTTAGAATATTCACCAGTTGTTGTTTGCTATCTACTGAAGATAGCACATATTTATTTGTTGTATTTTCGTATCATCGGAACCAAGTTAGTAGTAGCCTGTAGTTGTTGATTGCTATCTACTGAAGATAGCACATTATTTGTTTGATGTTTCATTGTTTGTATGCAACGGTATTTTTGGTTCCCATTTTATTAACATGGTGATGTGATGTTTCGGAACCAACAATTTGAATTACCAAGGGGGGTGGGTCTCTAGGCTGAGTAAATTTGATTTGAAAAGGTTGATATGAGCGTGACAACGTATTGCAAACGTTTTTCTCTCCACGACACCATTGATTGTAGATGTAACGCAGTGCAATGACATTTGAATCCAATTCAATGTACGGTATCTTTGCGCAGAGGCGATATCGTAGTCAATGAGGTTTATCCGAGACGCGATTATTGCTAGTTGAAAACTTATCCCAATACCCCGCTCGGTGGACGTGAAATACCGTCCCGGTAGCAATTTGTTAAAGCTTCCATGGAAGCTGACAAACCAAATATAAAGTTAGACAACATACTAAGTATTCATATTAAATGCATCTTTTTAAACATTTTCATTTTCCAATAGACTTATATAGGATACTCTATGCCTCCCATGACACCACGTAACATATATAGCCCCTGTCTCCCCTATTTACGATTACATTTTCAATATCATCAATTTTAATTAAAAGCCGCTGTAAAACAACGTAGTGTTTTATGCGCAATTTCCAGTGCTCCGGCTCGGGATTCACGGCCTGGCGGTAAATAGGCGGCTGAAATGATATTCGGCCACAAATCAACTCGTTTTCCTGTAGTGAAACTTCATGAATACATTCAAAATAAATAAGGCGTACGATAATAGAACTTCACAGGACAATGCCAAATGTTGTTCTTATAACTTTGATGTAATATAATTATAGGAACTATTGCTGTACTCAATTTTTAGCCGGAACTTACTGAATCCAAAAGCAGACGGCGGTTGACACGGGGGACATCCCGCCTCGTTCAGACAAATTTAAAGTAATATAAATTAGAAGATGGTATAGCCTCCGCTTAATATGGTGACGTGTCATCTATTCGTTTCTAACCTCATCGCCTCCCTTTCATTTCCTCGGCACACACTACATCTATACGGTTTCCAGCTCCGTAAGTCGCAACACCGCTACGATGCATGTCCTTCCTTTCAATTCCCTCCTGATGCACTTAACCCTCTCATCTACAGGTTTCAAACTAAAATGAACTCTTCTTTACCGCGTCCAGTCGTCGAATACGATGATACCACTCCTCCCCTATACCCACTGCAAGAGTACACTCCTTCGTGCGTACACTATATACGGCTACAGGACTGGTCTCCTAGCTGAATCTGTTGCACGAACCACAAATCATGAGTAACATACCCGGTGTTTCTCCGAGTCCAAATCAAGCTGGAATGAAGTTCAAGTAGACTTGCAGAACTAGAAGAGTTTATAAACTTACCTTTGTCGCAGAATGCTCCTTCGTCAAACAATTAGACAAATCACATGTTCATATAACATTGTATAACCACTGTATTTCTGCAATATCAAAGCAAACACGGCGGCGAAAGAGACGAGATCGGCCTTTTCGTTGTGCTGAGAAAGAGGTTTGTGTTGTTCATGTTGTTAGCTGGCTTTGGTAACATGGAGACTGCTACGACGCGATTGCATACGCAAAAACGCGACGCGCTGCGTATTGCACGCAGCTGAGAAACGTAACACGCGTAGTGTGACGTCGTAAAACGTAAAGCCTATTCATATATTCATTATGTAAGTTCTTGCTTCCTATCTACTGAAGATAACGTATGTTTTGGGTGGGAAATATTGCTATGATCTACAGTGAAGATAGTTAATGTTTTCTAGTCTTTCTTAGCATGGGAGCTTAGAATATTCACCAGTTGTTGTTTGCTATCTACTAAAGATAGCACATGTTTATTTGTTGTATTTTCGTATCATCGGAACCAAGTTAGTAGTAGCCTGTAGTTGTTGATTGCTATCTACTGAAGATAGCACATTATTTGTTTGATGTTTCATTGTTTGTATGCAACGGTATTTTTGGTTCCCATTTTATTAACATGGTGATGTGATGTTCGGAACCAACAATTTGAATTACCAAGGGGGGTGGGTCTCTAGGCTGAGTAAATTTGATTTGAAAAGGTTGATATGAGCGTGACAACGTATTGCAAACGTTTTTCTCTCCACGACACCATTGATTGTAGATGTAACGCAGTGCAATGACATTTGAATCCAATTCAATGTACGGTATCTTTGCGCAGAGGCGATATCGTAGTCAATGAGGTTTATCCGAGACGCGATTATTGCTAGTTGAAAACTTATCCCAATACCCCGCTCGGTGGACGTGAAATACCGTCCCGGTAGCAATTTGTTAAAGCTTCCATGGAAGCTGACAAACCAAATATAAAGTTAGACAACATACTAAGTATTCATATTAAATGCATCTTTTTAAACATTTTCATTTTCCAATAGACTTATATAGGATACTCTATGCCTCCCATGACACCACGTAACATATATAGCCCCTGTCTTCCCTATTTACGATTACATTTTCAATATCATCAATTTTAATTAAAAGCCGCTGTAAAACAACGTAGTGTTTTATGCGCAATTTCCAGTGCTCCGGCTCGGGATTCACGGCCTGGCGGTAAATAGGCGGCTGAAATGATATTCGGCCACAAATCAACTCGTTTTCCTGTAGTGAAACTTCATGAATACATTCAAAATAAATAAGGCGTACGATAATAGAACTTCACAGGACAATGCCAAATGTTGTTCTTATAACTTTGATGTAATATAATTATAGGAACTATTGCTGTACTCAATTTTTAGCCGGAACTTACTGAATCCAAAAGCAGACAGCGGTTGACACGGGGGACATCCCGCCTCGTTCAGACAAATTTAAAGTAATATAAATTAGAAGATGGTATAGCCTCCGCTTAATATGGTGACGTGTCATCTATTCGTTTCTAACCTCATTGCCTCCCTTTCATTTCCTCGGCACACACTACATCTATACGGTTTCCAGCTCCGTAGGTCGCAACACCGCTACGATGCATGTCCTTCCTTTCAATTTCCTCCTGATGCACTTAACCCTCTCATCTACAGGTCTCAAACTAAAATGAGCTCTTCTTTACTGCGTCCAGTCGTCGAATACGATGATACCACTCCTCCCCTATACCCACTGCAAGAGTACACTCCTTCGTGCGTACACTATATACGGCTACAGGACTGGTCTCCTAGCTGAATCTGTTGCACGAACCACAAATCATGAGTAACATACCCGGTGTTTCTCCGAGTCCAAATCAAGCTGGAATGAAGTTCCAGTAGACTTGCAGAACTAGAAGAGTTTATAAACTTACCTTTGTCGCAGAATGCTCCTTCGTCAAACAATTAGACAAATCACATGTTCATATAACCACTGTATTTCTGCAATATCAAAGCAAACACGGCGGCGAAAGAGACGAGATCGGCCTTTTCGTTGTGCTAAGAAAGAGGTTTGTGTTGTTCATGTTGTTAGCTGGCTTTGGTAACATGGAGACTGCTACGACGCGATTGCATACGCAAAAACGCGACGCGCTGCGTATTGCACGCAGCTGAGAAACGTAACACGCGTAGTGTGACGTCGTAAAACGTAAAGCCTATTCATATATTCATTATGTAAGTTCTTGCTTCCTATCTACTGAAGATAACGTATGTTTTGGGTGGGAAATATTGCTATGATCTACAGTGAAGATAGTTAATGTTTTCTAGTCTTTCTTAGCATGGGAGCTTAGAATATTCACCAGTTGTTGTTTGCTATCTACTGAAGATAGCACATATTTATTTGTTGTATTTTCGTATCATCGGAACCAAGTTAGTAGTAGCCTGTAGGTGTTGATTGCTATCTACTGAAGATAGCACATTATTTGTTTGATGTTTCATTGTTTGTATGCAACGGTATTTTTGGTTCCCATTTTATTAACATGGTGATGTGATGTTCGGAACCAACAATTTGAATTACCAAGGGGGGTGGGTCTCTAGGCTGAGTAAATTTGATTTGAAAAGGTTGATATGAGCGTGACAACGTATTGCAAACGTTTTTCTCTCCACGACACCATTGATTGTAGATGTAACGCAGTGCAATGACATTTGAATCCAATTCAATGTACGGTATCTTTGCGCAGAGGCGATATCGTAGTCAATGAGGTTTATCCGAGACGCGATTATTGCTAGTTGAAAACTTATCCCAATACCCCGCTCGGTGGACGTGAAATACCGTCCCGGTAGCAATTTGTTAAAGCTTCCATGGAAGCTGACAAACCAAATATAAAGTTAGACAACATACTAAGTATTCATATTAAATGCATCTTTTTAAACATTTTCATTTTCCAATAGACTTATATAGGATACTCTATGCCTCCCATGACACCACGTAACATATATAGCCCCTGTCTCCCCTATTTACGATTACATTTTCAATATCATCAATTTTAATTAAAAGCCGCTGTAAAACAACGTAGTGTTTTATGCGCAATTTCCAGTGCTCCGGCTCGGGATTCACGGCCTGGCGGTAAATAGGCGGCTGAAATGATATTCGGCCACAAATCAACTCGTTTTCCTGTAGTGAAACTTCATGAATACATTCAAAATAAATAAGGCGTACGATAATAGAACTTCACAAGACAATGCCAAATGTTGTTCTTATAACTTTGATGTAATATAATTATAGGAACTATTGCTGTACTCAATTTTTAGCCGGAACTTACTGAATCCAAAAGCAGACGGCGGTTGACACGGGGGACATCCCGCCTCGTTCAGACAAATTTAAAGTAATATAAATTAGAAGATGGTATAGCCTCCGCTTAATATGGTGACGTGTCATCTATTCGTTTCTAACCTCATCGCCTCCCTTTCATTTCCTCGGCACACACTACATTTATACGGTTTCCAGCTCCGTAAGTCGCAACACCGCTACGATGCATGTCCTTCCTTTCAATTTCCTCCTGATGCACTTAACCCTCTCATCTACGGGTTTCAAACTAAAATGAGCTCTTCTTTACCGCGTCCAGTCGTCGAATACGATGATACCACTCCTCCCCTATACCCACTGCAAGAGTACACTCCTTCGTGCGTACACTATATACGGCTACAGGACTGGTCTCCTAGCTGAATCTGTTGCACGAACCACAAATCATGAGTAACATACCCGGTGTTTCTCCGAGTCCAAATCAAGCTGGAATGAAGTTCCAGTAGACTTGCAGAACTAGAAGAGTTTATAAACTTACCTTTGTCGCAGAATGCTCCTTCGTCAAACAATTAGACAAATCACATGTTCATATAACCACTGTATTTCTGCAATATCAAAGCAAACACGGCGGCGAAAGAGACGAGATCGGCCTTTTCGTTGTGCTGAGAAAGAGGTTTGTGTTGTTCATGTTGTTAGCTGGCTTTGGTAACATGGAGACTGCTACGACGCGATTGCATACGCAAAAACGCGACGCGCTGCGTATTGCACGCAGCTGAGAAACGTAACACGCGTAGTGTGACGTCGTAAAACGTAAAGCCTATTCATATATTCATTATGTAAGTTCTTGCTTCCTATCTACTGAAGATAACGTATGTTTTGGGTGGGAAATATTGCTATGATCTACAGTGAAGATAGTTAATGTTTTCTAGTCTTTCTTAGCATGGGAGCTTAGAATATTCACCAGTTGTTGTTTGCTATCTACTGAAGATAGCACATATTTATTTGTTGTATTTTCGTATCATCGGAACCAAGTTAGTAGTAGCCTGTAGGTGTTGATTGCTATCTACTGAAGATAGCACATTATTTGTTTGATGTTTCATTGTTTGTATGCAACGGTATTTTTGGTTCCCATTTTATTAACATGGTGATGTGATGTTCGGAACCAACAATTTGAATTACCAAGGGGGGTGGGTCTCTAGGCTGAGTAAATTTGATTTGAAAAGGTTGATATGAGCGTGACAACGTATTGCAAACGTTTTTCTCTCCACGACACCATTGATTGTAGATGTAACGCAGTGCAATGACATTTGAATCCAATTCAATGTACGGTATCTTTGCGCAGAGGCGATATCGTAGTCAATGAGGTTTATCCGAGACGCGATTATTGCTAGTTGAAAACTTATCCCAATACCCCGCTCGGTGGACGTGAAATACCGTCCCGGTAGCAATTTGTTAAAGCTTCCATGGAAGCTGACAAACCAAATATAAAGTTAGACAACATACTAAGTATTCATATTAAATGCATCTTTTTAAACATTTTCATTTTCCAATAGACTTATATAGGATACTCTATGCCTCCCATGACACCACGTAACATATATAGCCCCTGTCTCCCCTATTTACGATTACATTTTCAATATCATCAATTTTAATTAAAAGCCGCTGTAAAACAACGTAGTGTTTTATGCGCAATTTCCAGTGCTCCGGCTCGGGATTCACGGCCTGGCGGTAAATAGGCGGCTGAAATGATATTCGGCCACAAATCAACTCGTTTTCCTGTAGTGAAACTTCATGAATACATTCAAAATAAATAAGGCGTACGATAATAGAACTTCACAAGACAATGCCAAATGTTGTTCTTATAACTTTGATGTAATATAATTATAGGAACTATTGCTGTACTCAATTTTTAGCCGGAACTTACTGAATCCAAAAGCAGACGGCGGTTGACACGGGGGACATCCCGCCTCGTTCAGACAAATTTAAAGTAATATAAATTAGAAGATGGTATAGCCTCCGCTTAATATGGTGACGTGTCATCTATTCGTTTCTAATCTCATCGCCTCCCTTTCATTTCCTCGGCACACACTACATTTATACGGTTTCCAGCTCCGTAAGTCGCAACACCGCTACGATGCATGTCCTTCCTTTCAATTTCCTCCTGATGCACTTAACCCTCTCATCTACAGGTTTCAAACTAAAATGAGCTCTTCTTTACCGCGTCCAGTCGTCGAATACGATGATACCACTCCTCCCCTATACCCACTGCAAGAGTACACTCCTTCGTGCGTACACTATATACGGCTACAGGACTGGTCTCCTAGCTGAATCTGTTGCACGAACCACAAATCATGAGTAACATACCCGGTGTTTCTCCGAGTCCAAATCAAGCTGGAATGAAGTTCCAGTAGACTTGCAGAACTAGAAGAGTTTATAAACTTACCTTTGTCGCAGAATGCTCCTTCGTCAAACAATTAGACAAATCACATGTACATATAACCACTGTATTTCTGCAATATCAAAGCAAACACGGCGGCGAAAGAGACGAGATCGGCCTTTTCGTTGTGCTGAGAAAGAGGTTTGTGTTGTTCATGTTGTTAGCTGGCTTTGGTAACATGGAGACTGCTACGACGCGATTGCATACGCAAAAACGCGACGCGCTGCGTATTGCACGCAGCTGTGAAACGTAACACGCGTAGTGTGACGTCGTAAAACGTAAAGCCTATTCATATATTCATTATGTAAGTTCTTGCTTCCTATCTACTGAAGATAACGTATGTTTTGGGTGGGAAATATTGCTATGATCTACAGTGAAGATAGTTAATGTTTTCTAGTCTTTCTTAGCATGGGAGCTTAGAATATTCACCAGTTGTTGTTTGCTATCTACTGAAGATAGCACATATTTATTTGTTGTATTTTCGTATCATCGGAACCAAGTTAGTAGTAGCCTGTAGGTGTTGATTGCTATCTACTGAAGATAGCACATTATTTGTTTGATGTTTCATTGTTTGTATGCAACGGTATTTTTGGTTCCCATTTTATTAACATGGTGATGTGATGTTCGGAACCAACAATTTGAATTACCAAGGGGGGTGGGTCTCTAGGCTGAGTAAATTTGATTTGAAAAGGTTGATATGAGCGTGACAACGTATTGCAAACGTTTTTCTCTCCACGACACCATTGATTGTAGATGTAACGCAGTGCAATGACATTTGAATCCAATTCAATGTACGGTATCTTTGCGCAGAGGCGATATCGTAGTCAATGAGGTTTATCCGAGACGCGATTATTGCTAGTTGAAAACTTATCCCAATACCCCGCTCGGTGGACGTGAAATACCGTCCCGGTAGCAATTTGTTAAAGCTTCCATGGAAGCTGACAAACCAAATATAAAGTTAGACAACATACTAAGTATTCATATTAAATGCATCTTTTTAAACATTTTCATTTCCCAATAGACTTATATAGGATACTCTATGCCTCCCATGACACCACGTAACATATATAGCCCCTGTCTCCCCTATTTACGATTACATTTTCAATATCATCAATTTTAATTAAAAGCCGCTGTAAAACAACGTAGTGTTTTATGCGCAATTTCCAGTGCTCCGGCTCGGGATTCACGGCCTGGCGGTAAATAGGCGGCTGAAATGATATTCGGCCACAAATCAACTCGTTTTCCTGTAGTGAAACTTCATGAATACATTCAAAATAAATAAGGCGTACGATAATAGAACTTCACAGGACAATGCCAAATGTTGTTCTTATAACTTTGATGTAATATAATTATAGGAACTATTGCTGTACTCAATTTTTAGCCGGAACTTACTGAATCCAAAAGCAGACGGCGGTTGACACGGGGGACATCCCGCCTCGTTCAGACAAATTTAAAGTAATATAAATTAGAAGATGGTATAGCCTCCGCTTAATATGGTGACGTGTCATCTATTCGTTTCTAACCTCATCGCCTCCCTTTCATTTCCTCGGCACACACTACATCTATACGGTTTCCAGCTCCGTAAGTCGCAACACCGCTATGATGCATGTCCTTCCTTTCAATTTCCTCCTGATGCACTTAACCCTCTCATCTACAGGTTTCACACTAAAATGAACTCTTCTTTACCGCGTCCAGTCGTCGAATACGATGATACCACTCCTCCCCTATACCCACTGCAAGAGTACACTCCTTCGTGCGTACACTATATACGGCTGCAGGACTGGTCTCCTAGCTGAATCTGTTGCACGAACCACAAATCATGAGTAGCATACCCGGTGTTTCTCCGAGTCCAAATCAAGCTGGAATGAAGTTCCAGTAGACTTGCAGAACTAGAAGAGTTTATAAACTTACCGTTGTCGCAGAATGCTCCTTCGTCAAACAATTAGACAAATCACATGTTCATATAACCACTGTATTTCTGCAATATCAAAGCAAACACGGCGGCGAAAGAGACGAGATCGGCCTTTTCGTTGTGCTGAGAAAGAGGTTTGTGTTGTTCATGTTGTTAGCTGGCTTTGGTAACATGGAGACTGCTACGACGCGATTGCATACGCAAAAACGCGACGCGCTGCGTATTGCACGCAGCTGAGAAACGTAACACGCGTAGTGTGACGTCGTAAAACGTAAAGCCTATTCATATATTCATTATGTAAGTTCTTGCTTCCTATCTACTGAAGATAACGTATGTTTTGGGTGGGAAATATTGCTATGATCTACAGTGAAGATAGTTAATGTTTTCTAGTCTTTCTTAGCATGGGAGCTTAGAATATTCACCAGTTGTTGTTTGCTATCTACTGAAGATAGCACATATTTATTTGTTGTATTTTCGTATCATCGGAACCAAGTTAGTAGTAGCCTGTAGGTGTTGATTGCTATCTACTGAAGATAGCACATTATTTGTTTGATGTTTCATTGTTTGTATGCAACGGTATTTTTGGTTCCCATTTTATTAACATGGTGATGTGATGTTCGGAACCAACAATTTGAATTACCAAGGGGGGTGGGTCTCTAGGCTGAGTAAATTTGATTTGAAAAGGTTGATATGAGCGTGACAACGTATTGCAAACGTTTTTCTCTCCACGACACCATTGATTGTAGATGTAACGCAGTGCAATGACATTTGAATCCAATTCAATGTACGGTATCTTTGCGCAGAGGCGATATCGTAGTCAATGAGGTTTATCCGAGACGCGATTATTGCTAGTTGAAAACTTATCCCAATACCCCGCTCGGTGGACGTGAAATACCGTCCAGGTAGCAATTTGTTAAAGCTTCCATGGAAGCTGACAAACCAAATATAAAGTTAGACAACATACTAAGTATTCATATTAAATGCATCTTTTTAAACATTTTCATTTTCCAATAGACTTATATAGGATACTCTATGCCTCCCATGACACCACGTAACATATATAGCCCCTGTCTCCCCTATTTACGATTACATTTTCAATATCATCAATTTTAATTAAAAGCCGCTGTAAAACAACGTAGTGTTTTATGCGCAATTTCCAGTGCTCCGGCTCGGGATTCACGGCCTGGCGGTAAATAGGCGGCTGAAATGATATTCGGCCACAAATCAACTCGTTTTCCTGTAGTGAAACTTCATGAATACGTTCAAAATAAATAAGGCGTACGATAGTAGAACTTCACAGGACAATGCCAAATGTTGTTCTTATAACTTTGATGTAATATAATTATAGGAACTATTGCTGTACTCAATTTTTAGCCGGAACTTACTGAATCCAAAAGCAGACGGCGGTTGACACGGGGGACATCCCGCCTCGTTCAGACAAATTTAAAGTAATATAAATTAGAAGATGGTATAGCCTCCGCTTAATATGGTGACGTGTCATCTATTCGTTTCTAACCTCATCGCCTCCCTTTCATTTCCTCGGCACACACTACATCTATACGGTTTCCAGCTCCGTAAGTCGCAACACCGCTACGATGCATGTCCTTCCTTTCAATTTCCTCCTGATGCACTTAACCCTCTCATCTACAGGTTTCAAACTAAAATGAACTCTTCTTTACCGCGTCCAGTCGTCGAATACGATGATACCACTCCTCCCCTATACCCACTGCAAGAGTACACTCCTTCGTGCGTACACTATATACGGCTACAGGACTGGTCTCCTAGCTGAATCTGTTGCACGAACCACAAATCATGAGTAACATACCCGGTGATTCTCCGAGTCCAAATCAAGCTGGAATGAAGTTCCAGTAGACTTGCAGAACTAGAAGAGTTTATAAACTTACCTTTGTCGCAGAATGCTCCTTCGTCAAACAATTAGACAAATCACATGTTCATATAACCACTGTATTTCTGCAATATCAAAGCAAACACGGCGGCGAAAGAGACGAGATCGGGCTTTTCGTTGTGCTGAGAAAGAGGTTTGTGTTGTTCATGTTGTTAGCTGGCTTTGGTAACATGGAGACTGCTACGACGCGATTGCATACGCAAAAACGCGACGCGCTGCGTATTGCACGCAGCTGAGAAACGTAACACGCGTAGTGTGACGTCGTAAAACGTAAAGCCTATTCATATATTCATTATGTAAGTTCTTGCTTCCTATCTACTGAAGATAACGTATGTTTTGGGTGGGAAATATTGCTATGATCTACAGTGAAGATAGTTAATGTTTTCTAGTCTTTCTTAGCATGGGAGCTTAGAATATTCACCAGTTGTTGTTTGCTATCTACTGAAGATAGCACATATTTATTTGTTGTATTTTCGTATCATCGGAACCAAGTTAGTAGTAGCCTGTAGGTGTTGATTGCTATCTACTGAAGATAGCACATTATTTGTTTGATGTTTCATTGTTTGTATGCAACGGTATTTTTGGTTCCCATTTTATTAACATGGTGATGTGATGTTCGGAACCAACAATTTGAATTACCAAGGGGGGTGGGTCTCTAGGCTGAGTAAATTTGATTTGAAAAGGTTGATATGAGCGTGACAACGTATTGCAAACGTTTTTCTCTCCACGACACCATTGATTGTAGATGTAACGCAGTGCAATGACATTTGAATCCAATTCAATGTACGGTATCTTTGCGCAGAGGCGATATCGTAGTCAATGAGGTTTATCCGAGACGCGATTATTGCTAGTTGAAAACTTATCCCAATACCCCGCTCGGTGGACGTGAAATACCGTCCAGGTAGCAATTTGTTAAAGCTTCCATGGAAGCTGACAAACCAAATATAAAGTTAGACAACATACTAAGTATTCATATTAAATGCATCTTTTTAAACATTTTCATTTCCCAATAGACTTATATAGGATACTCTATGCCTCCCATGACACCACGTAACATATATAGCCCCTGTCTCCCCTATTTACGATTACATTTTCAATATCATCAATTTTAATTAAAAGCCGCTGTAAAACAACGTAGTGTTTTATGCGCAATTTCCAGTGCTCCGGCTCGGGATTCACGGCCTGGCGGTAAATAGGCGGCTGAAATGATATTCGGCCACAAATCAACTCGTTTTCCTGTAGTGAAACTTCATGAATACATTCAAAATAAATAAGGCGTACGATAATAGAACTTCACAGGACAATGCCAAATGTTGTTCTTATAACTTTGATGTAATATAATTATAGGAACTATTGCTGTACTCAATTTTTAGCCGGAACTTACTGAATCCAAAAGCAGACGGCGGTTGACACGGGGGACATCCCGCCTCGTTCAGACAAATTTAAAGTAATATAAATTAGAAGATGGTATAGCCTCCGCTTAATATGGTGACGTGTCATCTATTCGTTTCTAACCTCATCGCCTCCCTTTCATTTCCTCGGCACACACTACATCTATACGGTTTCCAGCTCCGTAAGTCGCAACACCGCTACGATGCATGTCCTTCCTTTCAATTTCCTCCTGATGCACTTAACCCTCTCATCTACAGGTTTCACACTAAAATGAACTCTTCTTTACCGCGTCCAGTCGTCGAATACGATGATACCACTCCTCCCCTATACCCACTGCAAGAGTACACTCCTTCGTGCGTACACTATATACGGCTACAGGACTGGTCTCCTAGCTGAATCTGTTGCACGAACCACAAATCATGAGTAGCATACCCGGTGTTTCTCCGAGTCCAAATCAAGCTGGAATGAAGTTCCAGTAGACTTGCAGAACTAGAAGAGTTTATAAACTTACCGTTGTCGCAGAATGCTCCTTCGTCAAACAATTAGACAAATCACATGTTCATATAACCACTGTATTTCTGCAATATCAAAGCAAACACGGCGGCGAAAGAGACGAGATCGGCCTTTTCGTTGTGCTGAGAAAGAGGTTTGTGTTGTTCATGTTGTTAGCTGGCTTTGGTAACATGGAGACTGCTACGACGCGATTGCATACGCAAAAACGCGACGCGCTGCGTATTGCACGCAGCTGAGAAACGTAACACGCGTAGTGTGACGTCGTAAAACGTAAAGCCTATTCATATATTCATTATGTAAGTTCTTGCTTCCTATCTACTGAAGATAACGTATGTTTTGGGTGGGAAATATTGCTATGATCTACATTGAAGATAGTTAATGTTTTCTAGTCTTTCTTAGCATGGGAGCTTAGAATATTCACCAGTTGTTGTTTGCTATCTACTGAAGATAGCACATATTTATTTGTTGTATTTTCGTATCATCGGAACCAAGTTAGTAGTAGCCTGTAGGTGTTGATTGCTATCTACTGAAGATAGCACATTATTTGTTTGATGTTTCATTGTTTGTATGCAACGGTATTTTTGGTTCCCATTTTATTAACATGGTGATGTGATGTTCGGAACCAACAATTTGAATTACCAAGGGGGGTGGGTCTCTAGGCTGAGTAAATTTGATTTGAAAAGGTTGATATGAGCGTGACAACGTATTGCAAACGTTTTTCTCTCCACGACACCATTGATTGTAGATGTAACGCAGTGCAATGACATTTGAATCCAATTCAATGTACGGTATCTTTGCGCAGAGGCGATATCGTAGTCAATGAGGTTTATCCGAGACGCGATTATTGCTAGTTGAAAACTTATCCCAATACCCCGCTCGGTGGACGTGAAATACCGTCCAGGTAGCAATTTGTTAAAGCTTCCATGGAAGCTGACAAACCAAATATAAAGTTAGACAACATACTAAGTATTCATATTAAATGCATCTTTTTAAACATTTTCATTTTCCAATAGACTTATATAGGATACTCTATGCCTCCCATGACACCACGTAACATATATAGCCCCTGTCTCCCCTATTTACGATTACATTTTCAATATCATCAATTTTAATTAAAAGCCGCTGTAAAACAACGTAGTGTTTTATGCGCAATTTCCAGTGCTCCGGCTCGGGATTCACGGCCTGGCGGTAAATAGGCGGCTGAAATGATATTCGGCCACAAATCAACTCGTTTTCCTGTAGTGAAACTTCATGAATACGTTCAAAATAAATAAGGCGTACGATAGTAGAACTTCACAGGACAATGCCAAATGTTGTTCTTATAACTTTGATGTAATATAATTATAGGAACTATTGCTGTACTCAATTTTTAGCCGGAACTTACTGAATCCAAAAGCAGACGGCGGTTGACACGGGGGACATCCCGCCTCGTTCAGACAAATTTAAAGTAATATAAATTAGAAGATGGTATAGCCTCCGCTTAATATGGTGACGTGTCATCTATTCGTTTCTAACCTCATCGCCTCCCTTTCATTTCCTCGGCACACACTACATCTATACGGTTTCCAGCTCCGTAAGTCGCAACACCGCTACGATGCATGTCCTTCCTTTCAATTTCCTCCTGATGCACTTAACCCTCTCATCTACAGGTTTCAAACTAAAATGAACTCTTCTTTACCGCGTCCAGTCGTCGAATACGATGATACCACTCCTCCCCTATACCCACTGCAAGAGTACACTCCTTCGTGCGTACACTATATACGGCTACAGGACTGGTCTCCTAGCTGAATCTGTTGCACGAACCACAAATCATGAGTAACATACCCGGTGATTCTCCGAGTCCAAATCAAGCTGGAATGAAGTTCCAGTAGACTTGCAGAACTAGAAGAGTTTATAAACTTACCTTTGTCGCAGAATGCTCCTTCGTCAAACAATTAGACAAATCACATGTTCATATAACCACTGTATTTCTGCAATATCAAAGCAAACACGGCGGCGAAAGAGACGAGATCGGGCTTTTCGTTGTGCTGAGAAAGAGGTTTGTGTTGTTCATGTTGTTAGCTGGCTTTGGTAACATGGAGACTGCTACGACGCGATTGCATACGCAAAAACGCGACGCGCTGCGTATTGCACGCAGCTGAGAAACGTAACACGCGTAGTGTGACGTCGTAAAACGTAAAGCCTATTCATATATTCATTATGTAAGTTCTTGCTTCCTATCTACTGAAGATAACGTATGTTTTGGGTGGGAAATATTGCTATGATCTACAGTGAAGATAGTTAATGTTTTCTAGTCTTTCTTAGCATGGGAGCTTAGAATATTCACCAGTTGTTGTTTGCTATCTACTGAAGATAGCACATATTTATTTGTTGTATTTTCGTATCATCGGAACCAAGTTAGTAGTAGCCTGTAGGTGTTGATTGCTATCTACTGAAGATAGCACATTATTTGTTTGATGTTTCATTGTTTGTATGCAACGGTATTTTTGGTTCCCATTTTATTAACATGGTGATGTGATGTTCGGAACCAACAATTTGAATTACCAAGGGGGGTGGGTCTCTAGGCTGAGTAAATTTGATTTGAAAAGGTTGATATGAGCGTGACAACGTATTGCAAACGTTTTTCTCTCCACGACACCATTGATTGTAGATGTAACGCAGTGCAATGACATTTGAATCCAATTCAATGTACGGTATCTTTGCGCAGAGGCGATATCGTAGTCAATGAGGTTTATCCGAGACGCGATTATTGCTAGTTGAAAACTTATCCCAATACCCCGCTCGGTGGACGTGAAATACCGTCCAGGTAGCAATTTGTTAAAGCTTCCATGGAAGCTGACAAACCAAATATAAAGTTAGACAACATACTAAGTATTCATATTAAATGCATCTTTTTAAACATTTTCATTTCCCAATAGACTTATATAGGATACTCTATGCCTCCCATGACACCACGTAACATATATAGCCCCTGTCTCCCCTATTTACGATTACATTTTCAATATCATCAATTTTAATTAAAAGCCGCTGTAAAACAACGTAGTGTTTTATGCGCAATTTCCAGTGCTCCGGCTCGGGATTCACGGCCTGGCGGTAAATAGGCGGCTGAAATGATATTCGGCCACAAATCAACTCGTTTTCCTGTAGTGAAACTTCATGAATACATTCAAAATAAATAAGGCGTACGATAATAGAACTTCACAGGACAATGCCAAATGTTGTTCTTATAACTTTGATGTAATATAATTATAGGAACTATTGCTGTACTCAATTTTTAGCCGGAACTTACTGAATCCAAAAGCAGACGGCGGTTGACACGGGGGACATCCCGCCTCGTTCAGACAAATTTAAAGTAATATAAATTAGAAGATGGTATAGCCTCCGCTTAATATGGTGACGTGTCATCTATTCGTTTCTAACCTCATCGCCTCCCTTTCATTTCCTCGGCACACACTACATCTATACGGTTTCCAGCTCCGTAAGTCGCAACACCGCTACGATGCATGTCCTTCCTTTCAATTTCCTCCTGATGCACTTAACCCTCTCATCTACAGGTTTCACACTAAAATGAACTCTTCTTTACCGCGTCCAGTCGTCGAATACGATGATACCACTCCTCCCCTATACCCACTGCAAGAGTACACTCCTTCGTGCGTACACTATATACGGCTACAGGACTGGTCTCCTAGCTGAATCTGTTGCACGAACCACAAATCATGAGTAGCATACCCGGTGTTTCTCCGAGTCCAAATCAAGCTGGAATGAAGTTCCAGTAGACTTGCAGAACTAGAAGAGTTTATAAACTTACCGTTGTCGCAGAATGCTCCTTCGTCAAACAATTAGACAAATCACATGTTCATATAACCACTGTATTTCTGCAATATCAAAGCAAACACGGCGGCGAAAGAGACGAGATCGGCCTTTTCGTTGTGCTGAGAAAGAGGTTTGTGTTGTTCATGTTGTTAGCTGGCTTTGGTAACATGGAGACTGCTACGACGCGATTGCATACGCAAAAACGCGACGCGCTGCGTATTGCACGCAGCTGAGAAACGTAACACGCGTAGTGTGACGTCGTAAAACGTAAAGCCTATTCATATATTCATTATGTAAGTTCTTGCTTCCTATCTACTGAAGATAACGTATGTTTTGGGTGGGAAATATTGCTATGATCTACAGTGAAGATAGTTAATGTTTTCTAGTCTTTCTTAGCATGGGAGCTTAGAATATTCACCAGTTGTTGTTTGCTATCTACTGAAGATAGCACATATTTATTTGTTGTATTTTCGTATCATCGGAACCAAGTTAGTAGTAGCCTGTAGGTGTTGATTGCTATCTACTGAAGATAGCACATTATTTGTTTGATGTTTCATTGTTTGTATGCAACGGTATTTTTGGTTCCCATTTTATTAACACGGTGATGTGATGTTCGGAACCAACAATTTGAATTACCAAGGGGGGTGGGTCTCTAGGCTGAGTAAATTTGATTTGAAAAGGTTGATATGAGCGTGACAACGTATTGCAAACGTTTTTCTCTCCACGACACCATTGATTGTAGATGTAACGCAGTGCAATGACATTTGAATCCAATACAATGTACGGTATCTTTGCGCAGAGGCGATATCGTAGTCAATGAGGTTTATCCGAGACGCGATTATTGCTAGTTGAAAACTTATCCCAATACCCCGCTCGGTGGACGTGAAATACCGTCCCGGTAGCAATTTGTTAAAGCTTCCATGGAAGCTGACAAACCAAATATAAAGTTAGACAACATACTAAGTATTCATATTAAATGCATCTTTTTAAACATTTTCATTTTCCAATAGACGTATATAGGATACTCTATGCCTCCCATGACACCACGTAACATATATAGCCCCTGTCTCCCCTATTTACGATTACATTTTCAATATCATCAATTTTAATTAAAAGCCGCTGTAAAACAACGTAGTGTTTTATGCGCAATTTCCAGTGCTCCGGCTCGGGATTCACGGCCTGGCGGTAAATAGGCGGCTGAAATGATATTCGGCCACAAATCAACTCGTTTTCCTGTAGTGAAACTTCATGAATACATTCAAAATAAATAAGGCGTACGATAGTAGAACTTCACAGGACAATGCCAAATGTTGTTCTTATAACTTTGATGTAATATAATTATAGGAACTATTGCTGTACTCAATTTTTAGCCGGAACTTACTGAATCCAAAAGCAGACGGCGGTTGACACGGGGGACATCCCGCCTCGTTCAGACAAATTTAAAGTAATATAAATTAGAAGATGGTATGGCCTCCGCTTAATATGGTGACGTGTCATCTATTCGTTTCTAACCTCATCGCCTCCCTTTCATTTCCTCGGCACACACTACATCTATACGGTTTCCAGCTCCGTAAGTCGCAACACCGCTACGATGCATGTCCTTCCTTTCAATTTCATCCTGATGCACTTAACCCTCTCATCTACAGGTTTCAAACTAAAATGAACTCTTCTTTACCGCGTCCAGTCGTCGAATACGATGATACCACTCCTCCCCTATACCCACTGCAAGAGTACACTCCTTCGTGCGTACACTATATACGGCTACAGGACTGGTCTCCTAGCTGAATCTGTTGCACGAACCACAAATCATGAGTAACATACCCGGTGTTTCTCCGAGTCCAAATCAAGCTGGAATGAAGTTCCAGTAGACTTGCAGAACTAGAAGAGTTTATAAACTTACCTTTGTCGCAGAATGCTCCTTCGTCAAACAATTAGACAAATCACATGTTCATATAACCACTGTATTTCTGCAATATCAAAGCAAACACGGCGGCGAAAGAGACGAGATCGGGCTTTTCGTTGTGCTGAGAAAGAGGTTTGTGTTGTTCATGTTGTTAGCTGGCTTTGGTAACATGGAGACTGCTACGACGCGATTGCATACGCAAAAACGCGACGCGCTGCGTATTGCACGCAGCTGAGAAACGTAACACGCGTAGTGTGACGTCGTAAAACGTAAAGCCTATTCATATATTCATTATGTAAGTTCTTGCTTCCTATCTACTGAAGATAACGTATGTTTTGGGTGGGAAATATTGCTATGATCTACAGTGAAGATAGTTAATGTTTTCTAGTCTTTCTTAGCATGGGAGCTTAGAATATTCACCAGTTGTTGTTTGCTATCTACTGAAGATAGCACATATTTATTTGTTGTATTTTCGTATCATCGGAACCAAGTTAGTAGTAGCCTGTAGGTGTTGATTGCTATCTACTGAAGATAGCACATTATTTGTTTGATGTTTCATTGTTTGTATGCAACGGTATTTTTGGTTCCCATTTTATTAACATGGTGATGTGATGTTCGGAACCAACAATTTGAATTACCAAGGGGGGTGGGTCTCTAGGCTGAGTAAATTTGATTTGAAAAGGTTGATATGAGCGTGACAACGTATTGCAAACGTTTTTCTTTCCACGACACCATTGATTGTAGATGTAACGCAGTGCAATGACATTTGAATCCAATTCAATGTACGGTATCTTTGCGCAGAGGCGATATCGTAGTCAATGAGGTTTATCCGAGACGCGATTATTGCTAGTTGAAAACTTATCCCAATACCCCGCTCGGTGGACGTGAAATACCGTCCCGGTAGCAATTTGTTAAAGCTTCCATGGAAGCTGACAAACCAAATATAAAGTTAGACAACATACTAAGTATTCATATTAAATGCATCTTTTTAAACATTTTCATTTCCCAATAGACTTATATAGGATACTCTATGCCTCCCATGACACCACGTAACATATATAGCCCCTGTCTCCCCTATTTACGATTACATTTTCAATATCATCAATTTTAATTAAAAGCGGCTGTAAAACAACGTAGTGTTTTATGCGCAATTTCCAGTGCTCCGGCTCGGGATTCACGGCCTGGCGGTAAATAGGCGGCTGAAATGATATTCGGCCACAAATCAACTCGTTTTCCTGTAGTGAAACTTCATGAATACATTCAAAATAAATAAGGCGTACGATAATAGAACTTCACAGGACAATGCCAAATGTTGTTCTTATAACTTTGATGTAATATAATTATAGGAACTATTGCTGTACTCAATTTTTAGCCGGAACTTACTGAATCCAAAAGCAGACGGCGGTTGACACGGGGGACATCCCGCCTCGTTCAGACAAATTTAAAGTAATATAAATTAGAAGATGGTATAGCCTCCGCTTAATATGGTGACGTGTCATCTATTCGTTTCTAACCTCATCGCCTCCCTTTCATTTCCTCGGCACACACTACATCTATACGGTTTCCAGCTCCGTAAGTCGCAACACCGCTACGATGCATGTCCTTCCTTTCAATTTCCTCCTGATGCACTTAACCCTCTCATCTACAGGTTTCACACTAAAATGAACTCTTCTTTACCGCGTCCAGTCGTCGAATACGATGATACCACTCCTCCCCTATACCCACTGCAAGAGTACACTCCTTCGTGCGTACACTATATACGGCTACAGGACTGGTCGCCTAGCTGAATCTGTTGCACGAACCACAAATCATGAGTAGCATACCCGGTGTTTCTCCGAGTCCAAATCAAGCTGGAATGAAGTTCCAGTAGACTTGCAGAACTAGAAGAGTTTATAAACTTACCGTTGTCGCAGAATGCTCCTTCGTCAAACAATTAGACAAATCACATGTTCATATAACCACTGTATTTCTGCAATATCAAAGCAAACACGGCGGCGAAAGAGACGAGATCGGCCTTTTCGTTGTGCTGAGAAAGAGGTTTGTGTTGTTCATGTTGTTAGCTGGCTTTGGTAACATGGAGACTGCTACGACGCGATTGCATACGCAAAAACGCGACGCGCTGCGTATTGCACGCAGCTGAGAAACGTAACACGCGTAGTGTGACGTCGTAAAACGTAAAGCCTATTCATATATTCATTATGTAAGTTCTTGCTTCCTATCTACTGAAGATAACGTATGTTTTGGGTGGGAAATATTGCTATGATCTACAGTGAAGATAGTTAATGTTTTCTAGTCTTTCTTAGCATGGGAGCTTAGAATATTCACCAGTTGTTGTTTGCTATCTACTGAAGATAGCACATATTTATTTGTTGTATTTTCGTATCATCGGAACCAAGTTAGTAGTAGCCTGTAGGTGTTGATTGCTATCTACTGAAGATAGCACATTATTTGTTTGATGTTTCATTGTTTGTATGCAACGGTATTTTTGGTTCCCATTTTATTAACATGGTGATGTGATGTTCGGAACCAACAATTTGAATTACCAAGGGGGTGGGTCTCTAGGCTGAGTAAATTTGATTTGAAAAGGTTGATATGAGCGTGACAACGTATTGCAAACGTTTTTCTCTCCACGACACCATTGATTGTAGATGTAACGCAGTGCAATGACATTTGAATCCAATTCAATGTACGGTATCTTTGCGCAGAGGCGATATCGTAGTCAATGAGGTTTATCCGAGACGCGATTATTGCTAGTTGAAAACTTATCCCAATACCCCGCTCGGTGGACGTGAAATACCGTCCCGGTAGCAATTTGTTAAAGCTTCCATGGAAGCTGACAAACCAAATATAAAGTTAGACAACATACTAAGTATTCATATTAAATGCATCTTTTTAAACATTTTCATTTCCCAATAGACTTATATAGGATACTCTATGCCTCCCATGACACCACGTAACATATATAGCCCCTGTCTCCCCTATTTACGATTACATTTTCAATATCATCAATTTTAATTAAAAGCCGCTGTAAAACAACGTAGTGTTTTATGCGCCATTTCCAGTGCTCCGGCTCGGGATTCACGGCCTGGCGGTAAATAGGCGGCTGAAATGATATTCGGCCACAAATCAACTCGTTTTCCTGTAGTGAAACTTCATGAATACATTCAAAATAAATAAGGCGTACGATAGTAGAACTTCACAGGACAATGCCAAATGTTGTTCTTATAACTTTGATGTAATATAATTATAGGAACTATTGCTGTACTCAATTTTTAGCCGGAACTTACTGAATCCAAAAGCAGACGGCGGTTGACACGGGGGACATCCCGCCTCGTTCAGACAAATTTAAAGTAATATAAATTAGAAGATGGTATAGCCTCCGCTTAATATGGTGACGTGTCATCTATTCGTTTCTAACCTCATCGCCTCCCTTTCATTTCCTCGGCACACACTACATCTATACGGTTTCCAGCTCCGTAAGTCGCAACACCGCTACGATGCATGTCCTTCCTTTCAATTTCCTCCTGATGCACTTAACCCTCTCATCTACAGGTTTCACACTAAAATGAACTCTTCTTTACCGCGTCCAGTCGTCGAATACGATGATACCACTCCTCCCCTATACCCACTGCAAGAGTACACTCCTTCGTGCGTACACTATATACGGCTACAGGACTGGTCTCCTAGCTGAATCTGTTGCACGAACCACAAATCATGAGTAGCATACCCGGTGTTTCTCCGAGTCCAAATCAAGCTGGAATGAAGTTCCAGTAGACTTGCAGAACTAGAAGAGTTTATAAACTTACCGTTGTCGCAGAATGTTCCTTCGTCAAACAATTAGACAAATCACATGTTCATATAACCACTGTATTTCTGCAATATCAAAGCAAACACGGCGGCGAAAGAGACGAGATCGGCCTTTTCGTTGTGCTGAGAAAGAGGTTTGTGTTGTTCATGTTGTTAGCTGGCTTTGGTAACATGGAGACTGCTACGACGCGATTGCATACGCAAAAACGCGACGCGCTGCGTATTGCACGCAGCTGAGAAACGTAACACGCGTAGTGTGACGTCGTAAAACGTAAAGCCTATTCATATATTCATTATGTAAGTTCTTGCTTCCTATCTACTGAAGATAACGTATGTTTTGGGTGGGAAATATTGCTATGATCTACAGTGAAGATAGTTAATGTTTTGTAGTCTTTCTTAGCATGGGAGCTTAGAATATTCACCAGTTGTTGTTTGCTATCTACTGAAGATAGCACATATTTATTTGTTGTATTTTCGTATCATCGGAACCAAGTTAGTAGTAGCCTGTAGGTGTTGATTGCTATCTACTGAAGATAGCACATTATTTGTTTGATGTTTCATTGTTTGTATGCAACGGTATTTTTGGTTCCCATTTTATTAACATGGTGATGTGATGTTCGGAACCAACAATTTGAATTACCAAGGGGGGTGGGTCTCTAGGCTGAGTAAATTTGATTTGAAAAGGTTGATATGAGCGTGACAACGTATTGCAAACGTTTTTCTCTCCACGACACCATTGATTGTAGATGTAACGCAGTGCAATGACATTTGAATCCAATTCAATGTACGGTATCTTTGCGCAGAGGCGATATCGTAGTCAATGAGGTTTATCCGAGACGCGATTATTGCTAGTTGAAAACTTATCCCAATACCCCGCTCGGTGGACGTGAAATACCGTCCAGGTAGCAATTTGTTAAAGCTTCCATGGAAGCTGACAAACCAAATATAAAGTTAGACAACATACTAAGTATTCATATTAAATGCATCTTTTTAAACATTTTCATTTCCCAATAGACTTATATAGGATACTCTATGCCTCCCATGACACCACGTAACATATATAGCCCCTGTCTCCCCTATTTACGATTACATTTTCAATATCATCAATTTTAATTAAAAGCCGCTGTAAAACAACGTAGTGTTTTATGCGCAATTTCCAGTGCTCCGGCTCGGGATTCACGGCCTGGCGGTAAATAGGCGGCTGAAATGATATTCGGCCACAAATCAACTCGTTTTCCTGTAGTGAAACTTCATGAATACATTCAAAATAAATAAGGCGTACGATAATAGAACTTCACAGGACAATGCCAAATGTTGTTCTTATAACTTTGATGTAATATAATTATAGGAACTATTGCTGTACTCAATTTTTAGCCGGAACTTACTGAATCCAAAAGCAGACGGCGGTTGACACGGGGGACATCCCGCCTCGTTCAGACAAATTTAAAGTAATATAAATTAGAAGATGGTATAGCCTCCGCTTAATATGGTGACGTGTCATCTATTCGTTTCTAACCTCATCGCCTCCCTTTCATTTCCTCGGCACACACTACATCTATACGGTTTCCAGCTCCGTAAGTCGCAACACCGCTACGATGCATGTCCTTCCTTTCAATTTCCTCCTGATGCACTTAACCCTCTCATCTACAGGTTTCACACTAAAATGAACTCTTCTTTACCGCGTCCAGTCGTCGAATACGATGATACCACTCCTCCCCTATACCCACTGCAAGAGTACACTCCTTCGTGCGTACACTATATACGGCTACAGGACTGGTCTCCTAGCTGAATCTGTTGCACGAACCACAAATCATGAGTAGCATACCCGGTGTTTCTCCGAGTCCAAATCAAGCTGGAATGAAGTTCCAGTAGACTTGCAGAACTAGAAGAGTTTATAAACTTACCGTTGTCGCAGAATGCTCCTTCGTCAAACAATTAGACAAATCACATGTTCATATAACCACTGTATTTCTGCAATATCAAAGCAAACACGGCGGCGAAAGAGACGAGATCGGCCTTTTCGTTGTGCTGAGAAAGAGGTTTGTGTTGTTCATGTTGTTAGCTGGCTTTGGTAACATGGAGACTGCTACGACGCGATTGCATACGCAAAAACGCGACGCGCTGCGTATTGCACGCAGCTGAGAAACGTAACACGCGTAGTGTGACGTCGTAAAACGTAAAGCCTATTCATATATTCATTATGTAAGTTCTTGCTTCCTATCTACTGAAGATAACGTATGTTTTGGGTGGGAAATATTGCTATGATCTACAGTGAAGATAGTTAATGTTTTCTAGTCTTTCTTAGCATGGGAGCTTAGAATATTCACCAGTTGTTGTTTGCTATCTACTGAAGATAGCACATATTTATTTGTTGTATTTTCGTATCATCGGAACCAAGTTAGTAGTAGCCTGTAGGTGTTGATTGCTATCTACTGAAGATAGCACATTATTTGTTTGATGTTTCATTGTTTGTATGCAACGGTATTTTTGGTTCCCATTTTATTAACACGGTGATGTGATGTTCGGAACCAACAATTTGAATTACCAAGGGGGGTGGGTCTCTAGGCTGAGTAAATTTGATTTGAAAAGGTTGATATGAGCGTGACAACGTATTGCAAACGTTTTTCTCTCCACGACACCATTGATTGTAGATGTAACGCAGTGCAATGACATTTGAATCCAATACAATGTACGGTATCTTTGCGCAGAGGCGATATCGTAGTCAATGAGGTTTTTCCGAGACGCGATTATTGCTAGTTGAAAACTTATCCCAATACCCCGCTCGGTGGACGTGAAATACCGTCCCGGTAGCAATTTGTTAAAGCTTCCATGGAAGCTGACAAACCAAATATAAAGTTAGACAACATACTAAGTATTCATATTAAATGCATCTTTTTAAACATTTTCATTTTCCAATAGACGTATATAGGATACTCTATGCCTCCCATGACACCACGTAACATATATAGCCCCTGTCTCCCCTATTTACGATTACATTTTCAATATCATCAATTTTAATTAAAAGCCGCTGTAAAACAACGTAGTGTTTTATGCGCAATTTCCAGTGCTCCGGCTCGGGATTCACGGCCTGGCGGTAAATAGGCGGCTGAAATGATATTCGGCCACAAATCAACTCGTTTTCCTGTAGTGAAACTTCATGAATACATTCAAAATAAATAAGGCGTACGATAGTAGAACTTCACAGGACAATGCCAAATGTTGTTCTTATAACTTTGATGTAATATAATTATAGGAACTATTGCTGTACTCAATTTTTAGCCGGAACTTACTGAATCCAAAAGCAGACGGCGGTTGACACGGGGGACATCCCGCCTCGTTCAGACAAATTTAAAGTAATATAAATTAGAAGATGGTATGGCCTCCGCTTAATATGGTGACGTGTCATCTATTCGTTTCTAACCTCATCGCCTCCCTTTCATTTCCTCGGCACACACTACATCTATACGGTTTCCAGCTCCGTAAGTCGCAACACCGCTACGATGCATGTCCTTCCTTTCAATTTCATCCTGATGCACTTAACCCTCTCATCTACAGGTTTCAAACTAAAATGAACTCTTCTTTACCGCGTCCAGTCGTCGAATACGATGATACCACTCCTCCCCTATACCCACTGCAAGAGTACACTCCTTCGTGCGTACACTATATACGGCTACAGGACTGGTCTCCTAGCTGAATCTGTTGCACGAACCACAAATCATGAGTAACATACCCGGTGTTTCTCCGAGTCCAAATCAAGCTGGAATGAAGTTCCAGTAGACTTGCAGAACTAGAAGAGTTTATAAACTTACCTTTGTCGCAGAATGCTCCTTCGTCAAACAATTAGACAAATCACATGTTCATATAACCACTGTATTTCTGCAATATCAAAGCAAACACGGCGGCGAAAGAGACGAGATCGGGCTTTTCGTTGTGCTGAGAAAGAGGTTTGTGTTGTTCATGTTGTTAGCTGGCTTTGGTAACATGGAGACTGCTACGACGCGATTGCATACGCAAAAACGCGACGCGCTGCGTATTGCACGCAGCTGAGAAACGTAACACGCGTAGTGTGACGTCGTAAAACGTAAAGCCTATTCATATATTCATTATGTAAGTTCTTGCTTCCTATCTACTGAAGATAACGTATGTTTTGGGTGGGAAATATTGCTATGATCTACAGTGAAGATAGTTAATGTTTTCTAGTCTTTCTTAGCATGGGAGCTTAGAATATTCACCAGTTGTTGTTTGCTATCTACTGAAGATAGCACATATTTATTTGTTGTATTTTCGTATCATCGGAACCAAGTTAGTAGTAGCCTGTAGGTGTTGATTGCTATCTACTGAAGATAGCACATTATTTGTTTGATGTTTCATTGTTTGTATGCAACGGTATTTTTGGTTCCCATTTTATTAACATGGTGATGTGATGTTCGGAACCAACAATTTGAATTACCAAGGGGGGTGGGTCTCTAGGCTGAGTAAATTTGATTTGAAAAGGTTGATATGAGCGTGACAACGTATTGCAAACGTTTCTCTCTCCACGACACCATTGATTGTAGATGTAACGCAGTGCAATGACATTTGAATCCAATTCAATGTACGGTATCTTTGCGCAGAGGCGATATCGTAGTCAATGAGGTTTATCCGAGACGCGATTATTGCTAGTTGAAAACTTATCCCAATACCCCGCTCGGTGGACGTGAAATACCGTCCCGGTAGCAATTTGTTAAAGCTTCCATGGAAGCTGACAAACCAAATATAAAGTTAGACAACATACTAAGTATTCATATTAAATGCATCTTTTTAAACATTTTCATTTCCCAATAGACTTATATAGGATACTCTATGCCTCCCATGACACCACGTAACATATATAGCCCCTGTCTCCCCTATTTACGATTACATTTTCAATATCATCAATTTTAATTAAAAGCCGCTGTAAAACAACGTAGTGTTTTATGCGCAATTTCCAGTGCTCCGGCTCGGGATTCACGGCCTGGCGGTAAATAGGCGGCTGAAATGATATTCGGCCACAAATCAACTCGTTTTCCTGTAGTGAAACTTCATGAATACATTCAAAATAAATAAGGCGTACGATAATAGAACTTCACAGGACAATGCCAAATGTTGTTCTTATAACTTTGATGTAATATAATTATAGGAACTATTGCTGTACTCAATTTTTAGCCGGAACTTACTGAATCCAAAAGCAGACGGCGGTTGACACGGGGGACATCCCGCCTCGTTCAGACAAATTTAAAGTAATATAAATTAGAAGATGGTATAGCCTCCGCTTAATATGGTGACGTGTCATCTATTCGTTTCTAACCTCATCGCCTCCCTTTCATTTCCTCGGCACACACTACATCTATACGGTTTCCAGCTCCGTAAGTCGCAACACCGCTACGATGCATGTCCTTCCTTTCAATTTCCTCCTGATGCACTTAACCCTCTCATCTACAGGTTTCACACTAAAATGAACTCTTCTTTACCGCGTCCAGTCGTCGAATACGATGATACCACTCCTCCCCTATACCCACTGCAAGAGTACACTCCTTCGTGCGTACACTATATACGGCTACAGGACTGGTCTCCTAGCTGAATCTGTTGCACGAACCACAAATCATGAGTAGCATACCCGGTGTTTCTCCGAGTCCAAATCAAGCTGGAATGAAGTTCCAGTAGACTTGCAGAACTAGAAGAGTTTATAAACTTACCGTTGTCGCAGAATGTTCCTTCGTCAAACAATTAGACAAATCACATGTTCATATAACCACTGTATTTCTGCAATATCAAAGCAAACACGGCGGCGAAAGAGACGAGATCGGCCTTTTCGTTGTGCTGAGAAAGAGGTTTGTGTTGTTCATGTTGTTAGCTGGCTTTGGTAACATGGAGACTGCTACGACGCGATTGCATACGCAAAAACGCGACGCGCTGCGTATTGCACGCAGCTGAGAAACGTAACACGCGTAGTGTGACGTCGTAAAACGTAAAGCCTATTCATATATTCATTATGTAAGTTCTTGCTTCCTATCTACTGAAGATAACGTATGTTTTGGGTGGGAAATATTGCTATGATCTACAGTGAAGATAGTTAATGTTTTGTAGTCTTTCTTAGCATGGGAGCTTAGAATATTCACCAGTTGTTGTTTGCTATCTACTGAAGATAGCACATATTTATTTGTTGTATTTTCGTATCATCGGAACCAAGTTAGTAGTAGCCTGTAGGTGTTGATTGCTATCTACTGAAGATAGCACATTATTTGTTTGATGTTTCATTGTTTGTATGCAACGGTATTTTTGGTTCCCATTTTATTAACATGGTGATGTGATGTTCGGAACCAACAATTTGAATTACCAAGGGGGGTGGGTCTCTAGGCTGAGTAAATTTGATTTGAAAAGGTTGATATGAGCGTGACAACGTATTGCAAACGTTTTTCTCTCCACGACACCATTGATTGTAGATGTAACGCAGTGCAATGACATTTGAATCCAATTCAATGTACGGTATCTTTGCGCAGAGGCGATATCGTAGTCAATGAGGTTTATCCGAGACGCGATTATTGCTAGTTGAAAACTTATCCCAATACCCCGCTCGGTGGACGTGAAATACCGTCCCGGTAGCAATTTGTTAAAGCTTCCATGGAAGCTGACAAACCAAATATAAAGTTAGACAACATACTAAGTATTCATATTAAATGCATCTTTTTAAACATTTTCATTTTCCAATAGACTTATAAAGGATACTCTATGCCTCCCATGACACCACGTAACATATATAGCCCCTGTCTCCCCTATTTACGATTACATTTTCAATATCATCAATTTTAATTAAAAGCCGCTGTAAAACAACGTAGTGTTTTATGCGCAATTTCCAGTGCTCCGGCTCGGGATTCACGGCCTGGCGGTAAATAGGCGGCTGAAATGATATTCGGCCACAAATCAACTCGTTTTCCTGTAGTGAAACTTCATGAATACATTCAAAATAAATAAGGCGTACGATAGTAGAACTTCACAGGACAATGCCAAATGTTGTTCTTATAACTTTGATGTAATATAATTATAGGAACTATTGCTGTACTCAATTTTTAGCCGGAACTTACTGAATCCAAAAGCAGACGGCGGTTGACACGGGGGACATCCCGCCTCGTTCAGACAAATTTAAAGTAATATAAATTAGAAGATGGTATAGCCTCCGCTTAATATGGTGACGTGTCATCTATTCGTTTCTAACCTCATCGCCTCCCTTTCATTTCCTCGGCACACACTACATCTATACGGTTTCCAGCTCCGTAAGTCGCAACACCGCTACGATGCATGTCCTTCCTTTCAATTTCCTCCTGATGCACTTAACCCTCTCATCTACAGGTTTCAAACTAAAATGAACTCTTCTTTACCGCGTCCAGTCGTCGAATACGATGATACCACTCCTCCCCTATACCCACTGCAAGAGTACACTCCTTCGTGCGTACACTATATACGGCTACAGGACTGGTCTCCTAGCTGAATCTGTTGCACGAACCACAAATCATGAGTAACATACCCGGTGTTTCTCCGAGTCCAAATCAAGCTGGAATGAAGTTCCAGTAGACTTGCAGAACTAGAAGAGTTTATAAACTTACCTTTGTCGCAGAATGCTCCTTCGTCAAACAATTAGACAAATCACATGTTCATATAACCACTGTATTTCTGCAATATCAAAGCAAACACGGCGGCGAAAGAGACGAGATCGGGCTTTTCGTTGTGCTGAGAAAGAGGTTTGTGTTGTTCATGTTGTTAGCTGGCTTTGGTAACATGGAGACTGCTACGACGCGATTGCATACGCAAAAACGCGACGCGCTGCGTATTGCACGCAGCTGAGAAACGTAACACGCGTAGTGTGACGTCGTAAAACGTAAAGCCTATTCATATATTCATTATGTAAGTTCTTGCTTCCTATCTACTGAAGATAACGTATGTTTTGGGTGGGAAATATTGCTATGATCTACAGTGAAGATAGTTAATGTTTTCTAGTCTTTCTTAGCATGGGAGCTTAGAATATTCACCAGTTGTTGTTTGCTATCTACTGAAGATAGCACATATTTATTTGTTGTATTTTCGTATCATCGGAACCAAGTTAGTAGTAGCCTGTAGGTGTTGATTGCTATCTACTGAAGATAGCACATTATTTGTTTGATGTTTCATTGTTTGTATGCAACGTTATTTTTGGTTCCCATTTTATTAACATGGTGATGTGATGTTCGGAACCAACAATTTGAATTACCAAGGGGGGTGGGTCTCTAGGCTGAGTAAATTTGATTTGAAAAGGTTGATATGAGCGTGACAACGTATTGCAAACGTTTTTCTCTCCACGACACCATTGATTGTAGATGTAACGCAGTGCAATGACATTTGAATCTAATTCAATGTACGGTATCTTTGCGCAGAGGCGATATCGTAGTCAATGAGGTTTATCCGAGACGCGATTATTGCTAGTTGAAAACTTATCCCAATACCCCGCTCGGTGGACGTGAAATACCGTCCCGGTAGCAATTTGTTAAAGCTTCCATGGAAGCTGACAAACCAAATATAAAGTTAGACAACATACTAAGTATTCATATTAAATGCATCTTTTTAAACATTTTCATTTTCCAATAGACTTATATAGGATACTCTATGCCTCCCATGACACCACGTAACATATATAGCCCCTGTCTCCCCTATTTACGATTACATTTTCAATATCATCAATTTTAATTAAAAGCCGCTGTAAAACAACGTAGTGGTTTATGCGCAATTTCCAGTGCTCCGGCTCGGGATTCACGGCCTGGCGGTAAATAGGCGGCTGAAATGATATTCGGCCACAAATCAACTCGTTTTCCTGTAGTGAAACTTCATGAATACATTCAAAATAAATAAGGCGTACGATAGTAGAACTTCACAGGACAATGCCAAATGTTGTTCTTATAACTTTGATGTAATATAATTATAGGAACTATTGCTGTACTCAATATTTAGCCGGAACTTACTGAATCCAAAAGCAGACGGCGGTTGACACGGGGGACATCCCGCCTCGTTCAGACAAATTTAAAGTAATATAAATTAGAAGATGGTATAGCCTCCGCTTAATATGGTGACGTGTCATCTATTCGTTTCTAACCTCATCGCCTCCCTTTCATTTCCTCGGCACACACTACATCTATACGGTTTCCAGCTCCGTAAGTCGCAACACCGCTACGATGCATGTCCTTCCTTTCAATTTCCTCCTGATGCACTTAACCCTCTCATCTACAGGTTTCAAACTAAAATGAACTCTTCTTTACCGCGTCCAGTCGTCGAATACGATGATACCACTCCTCCCCTATACCCACTGCAAGAGTACACTCCTTCGTGCGTACACTATACGGCTACAGGACTGGTCTCCTAGCTGAATCTGTTGCACGAACCACAAATCATGAGTAACATACCCGGTGTTTCTCCGAGTCCAAATCAAGCTGGAATGAAGTTCCAGTAGACTTGCAGAACTAGAAGAGTTTATAAACTTACCTTTGTCGCAGAATGCTCCTTCGTCAAACAATTAGACAAATCACATGTTCATATAACCACTGTATTTCTGCAATATCAAAGCAAACACGGCTGCGAAAGAGACGAGATCGGGCTTTTCGTTGTGCTGAGAAAGAGGTTTGTGTTGTTCATGTTGTTAGCTGGCTTTGGTAACATGGAGACTGCTACGACGCGATTGCATACGCAAAAACGCGACGCGCTGCGTATTGCACGCAGCTGAGAAACGTAACACGCGTAGTGTGACGTCGTAAAACGTAAAGCCTATTCATATATTCATTATGTAAGTTCTTGCTTCCTATCTACTGAAGATAACGTATGTTTTGGGTGGGAAATATTGCTATGATCTACAGTGAAGATAGTTAATGTTTTCTAGTCTTTCTTAGCATGGGAGCTTAGAATATTCACCAGTTGTTGTTTGCTATCTACTGAAGATAGCACATATTTATTTGTTGTATTTTCGTATCATCGGAACCAAGTTAGTAGTAGCCTGTAGGTGTTGATTGCTATCTACTGAAGATAGCACATTATTTGTTTGATGTTTCATTGTTTGTATGCAACGGTATTTTTGGTTCCCATTTTATTAACATGGTGATGTGATGTTCGGAACCAACAATTTGAATTACCAAGGGGGGTGGGTCTCTAGGCTGAGTAAATTTGATTTAAAAAGGTTGATATGAGCGTGACAACGTATTGCAAACGTTTCTCTCTCCACGACACCATTGATTGTAGATGTAACGCAGTGCAATGACATTTGAATCCAATTCAATGTACGGTATCTTTGCGCAGAGGCGATATCGTAGTCAATGAGGTTTATCCGAGACGCGATTATTGCTAGTTGAAAACTTATCCCAATACCCCGCTCGGTGGACGTGAAATACCGTCCCGGTAGCAATTTGTTAAAGCTTCCATGGAAGCTGACAAACCAAATATAAAGTTAGACAACATACTAAGTATTCATATTAAATGCATCTTTTTAAACATTTTCATTTTCCAATAGACTTATATAGGATACTCTATGCCTCCCATGACACCACGTAACATATATAGCCCCTGTCTCCCCTATTTACGATTACATTTTCAATATCATCAATTTTAATTAAAAGCCGCTGTAAAACAACGTAGTGTTTTATGCGCAATTTCCAGTGCTCCGGCTCGGGATTCACGGCCCGGCGGTAAATAGGCGGCTGAAATGATATTCGGCCACAAATCAACTCGTTTTCCTGTAGTGAAACTTCATGAATACATTCAAAATAAATAAGGCGTACGATAGTAGAACTTCACAGGACAATGCCAAATGTTGTTCTTATAACTTTGATGTAATATAATTATAGGAACTATTGCTGTACTCAATTTTTAGCCGGAACTTACTGAATCCAAAAGCAGACGGCGGTTGACACGGGGGACATCCCGCCTCGTTCAGACAAATTTAAAGTAATATAAATTAGAAGATGGTATAGCCTCCGCTTAATATGGTGACGTGTCATCTATTCGTTTCTAACCTCATCGCCTCCCTTTCATTTCCTCGGCACACACTACATCTATACGGTTTCCAGCTCCGTAAGTCGCAACACCGCTACGATGCATGTCCTTCCTTTCAATTTCCTCCTGATGCACTTAACCCTCTCATCTACAGGTTTCAAACTAAAATGAACTCTTCTTTACCGCGTCCAGTCGTCGAATACGATGATACCACTCCTCCCCTATACCCACTGCAAGAGTACACTCCTTCGTGCGTACACTATACGGCTACAGGACTGGTCTCCTAGCTGAATCTGTTGCACGAACCACAAATCATGAGTAACATACCCGGTGTTTGGCTCCGAGTCCAAATCAAGCTGGAATGAAGTTCCAGTAGACTTGCAGAACTAGAAGAGTTTATAAACTTACCTTTGTCGCAGAATGCTCCTTCGTCAAACAATTAGACAAATCACATGTTCATATAACCACTGTATTTCTGCAATATCAAAGCAAACACGGCGGCGAAAGAGACGAGATCGGGCTTTTCGTTGTGCTGAGAAAGAGGTTTGTGTTGTTCATGTTGTTAGCTGGCTTTGGTAACATGGAGACTGCTACGACGCGATTGCATACGCAAAAACGCGACGCGCTGCGTATTGCACGCAGCTGAGAAACGTAACACGCGTAGTGTGACGTCGTAAAACGTAAAGCCTATTCATATATTCATTATGTAAGTTCTTGCTTCCTATCTACTGAAGATAACGTATGTTTTGGGTGGGAAATATTGCTATGATCTACAGTGAAGATAGTTAATGTTTTCTAGTCTTTCTTAGCATGGGAGCTTAGAATATTCACCAGTTGTTGTTTGCTATCTACTGAAGATAGCACATATTTATTTGTTGTATTTTCGTATCATCGGAACCAAGTTAGTAGTAGCCTGTAGGTGTTGATTGCTATCTACTGAAGATAGCACATTATTTGTTTGATGTTTCATTGTTTGTATGCAACGGTATTTTTGGTTCCCATTTTATTAACATGGTGATGTGATGTTCGGAACCAACAATTTGAATTACCAAGGGGGGTGGGTCTCTAGGCTGAGTAAATTTGATTTGAAAAGGTTGATATGAGCGTGACAACGTATTGCAAACGTTTCTCTCTCCACGACACCATTGATTGTAGATGTAACGCAGTGCAATGACATTTGAATCCAATTCAATGTACGGTATCTTTGCGCAGAGGCGATATCGTAGTCAATGAGGTTTATCCGAGACGCGATTATTGCTAGTTGAAAACTTATCCCAATACCCCGCTCGGTGGACGTGAAATACCGTCCCGGTAGCAATTTGTTAAAGCTTCCATGGAAGCTGACAAACCAAATATAAAGTTAGACAACATACTAAGTATTCATATTAAATGCATCTTTTTAAACATTTTCATTTTCCAATAGACTTATATAGGATACTCTATGCCTCCCATGACACCACGTAACATATATAGCCCCTGTCTCCCCTATTTACGATTACATTTTCAATATCATCAATTTTAATTAAAAGCCGCTGTAAAACAACGTAGTGTTTTATGCGCAATTTCCAGTGCTCCGGCTCGGGATTCACGGCCCGGCGGTAAATAGGCGGCTGAAATGATATTCGGCCACAAATCAACTCGTTTTCCTGTAGTGAAACTTCATGAATACATTCAAAATAAATAAGGCGTACGATAGTAGAACTTCACAGGACAATGCCAAATGTTGTTCTTATAACTTTGATGTAATATAATTATAGGAACTATTGCTGTACTCAATTTTTAGCCGGAACTTACTGAATCCAAAAGCAGACGGCGGTTGACACGGGGGACATCCCGCCTCGTTCAGACAAATTTAAAGTAATATAAATTAGAAGATGGTATAGCCTCCGCTTAATATGGTGACGTGTCATCTATTCGTTTCTAACCTCATCGCCTCCCTTTCATTTCCTCGGCACACACTACATCTATACGGTTTCCAGCTCCGTAAGTCGCAACACCGCTACGATGCATGTCCTTCCTTTCAATTTCCTCCTGATGCACTTAACCCTCTCATCTACAGGTTTCAAACTAAAATGAACTCTTCTTTACCGCGTCCAGTCGTCGAATACGATGATACCACTCCTCCCCTATACCCACTGCAAGAGTACACTCCTTCGTGCGTACACTATACGGCTACAGGACTGGTCTCCTAGCTGAATCTGTTGCACGAACCACAAATCATGAGTAACATACCCGGTGTTTGGCTCCGAGTCCAAATCAAGCTGGAATGAAGTTCCAGTAGACTTGCAGAACTAGAAGAGTTTATAAACTTACCTTTGTCGCAGAATGCTCCTTCGTCAAACAATTAGACAAATCACATGTTCATATAACCACTGTATTTCTGCAATATCAAAGCAAACACGGCGGCGAAAGAGACGAGATCGGGCTTTTCGTTGTGCTGAGAAAGAGGTTTGTGTTGTTCATGTTGTTAGCTGGCTTTGGTAACATGGAGACTGCTACGACGCGATTGCATACGCAAAAACGCGACGCGCTGCGTATTGCACGCAGCTGAGAAACGTAACACGCGTAGTGTGACGTCGTAAAACGTAAAGCCTATTCATATATTCATTATGTAAGTTCTTGCTTCCTATCTACTGAAGATAACGTATGTTTTGGGTGGGAAATATTGCTATGATCTACAGTGAAGATAGTTAATGTTTTCTAGTCTTTCTTAGCATGGGAGCTTAGAATATTCACCAGTTGTTGTTTGCTATCTACTGAAGATAGCACATATTTATTTGTTGTATTTTCGTATCATCGGAACCAAGTTAGTAGTAGCCTGTAGGTGTTGATTGCTATCTACTGAAGATAGCACATTATTTGTTTGATGTTTCATTGTTTGTATGCAACGGTATTTTTGGTTCCCATTTTATTAACATGGTGATGTGATGTTCGGAACCAACAATTTGAATTACCAAGGGGGGTGGGTCTCTAGGCTGAGTAAATTTGATTTGAAAAGGTTGATATGAGCGTGACAACGTATTGCAAACGTTTTTCTCTCCACGACACCATTGATTGTAGATGTAACGCAGTGCAATGACATTTGAATCCAATTCAATGTACGGTATCTTTGCGCAGAGGCGATATCGTAGTCAATGAGGTTTATCCGAGACGCGATTATTGCTAGTTGAAAACTTATCCCAATACCCCGCTCGGTGGACGTGAAATACCGTCCCGGTAGCAATTTGTTAAAGCTTCCATGGAAGCTGACAAACCAAATATAAAGTTAGACAACATACTAAGTATTCATATTAAATGCATCTTTTTAAACATTTTCATTTTCCAATAGACTTATATAGGATACTCTATGCCTCCCATGACACCACGTAACATATATAGCCCCTGTCTCCCCTATTTACGATTACATTTTCAATATCATCAATTTTAATTAAAAGCCGCTGTAAAACAACGTAGTGTTTTATGCGCAATTTCCAGTGCTCCGGCTCGGGATTCACGGCCCGGCGGTAAATAGGCGGCTGAAATGATATTCGGCCACAAATCAACTCGTTTTCCTGTAGTGAAACTTCATGAATACATTCAAAATAAATAAGGCGTACGATAGTAGAACTTCACAGGACAATGCCAAATGTTGTTCTTATAACTTTGATGTAATATAATTATAGGAACTATTGCTGTACTCAATTTTTAGCCGGAACTTACTGAATCCAAAAGCAGACGGCGGTTGACACGGGGGACATCCCGCCTCGTTCAGACAAATTTAAAGTAATATAAATTAGAAGATGGTATAGCCTCCGCTTAATATGGTGACGTGTCATCTATTCGTTTCTAACCTCATCGCCTCCCTTTCATTTCCTCGGCACACACTACATCTATACGGTTTCCAGCTCCGTAAGTCGCAACACCGCTACGATGCATGTCCTTCCTTTCAATTTCCTCCTGATGCACTTAACCCTCTCATCTACAGGTTTCAAACTAAAATGAACTCTTCTTTACCGCGTCCAGTCGTCGAATACGATGATACCACTCCTCCCCTATACCCACTGCAAGAGTACACTCCTTCGTGCGTACACTATACGGCTACAGGACTGGTCTCCTAGCTGAATCTGTTGCACGAACCACAAATCATGAGTAACATACCCGGTGTTTGGCTCCGAGTCCAAATCAAGCTGGAATGAAGTTCCAGTAGACTTGCAGAACTAGAAGAGTTTATAAACTTACCTTTGTCGCAGAATGCTCCTTCGTCAAACAATTAGACAAATCACATGTTCATATAACCACTGTATTTCTGCAATATCAAAGCAAACACGGCGGCGAAAGAGACGAGATCGGGCTTTTCGTTGTGCTGAGAAAGAGGTTTGTGTTGTTCATGTTGTTAGCTGGCTTTGGTAACATGGAGACTGCTACGACGCGATTGCATACGCAAAAACGCGACGCGCTGCGTATTGCACGCAGCTGAGAAACGTAACACGCGTAGTGTGACGTCGTAAAACGTAAAGCCATATATTCATTATGTAAGTTCTTGCTTCCTATCTACTGAAGATAACGTATGTTTTGGGTGGGAAATATTGCTATGATCTACAGTGAAGATAGTTAATGTTTTCTAGTCTTTCTTAGCATGGGAGCTTAGAATATTCACCAGTTGTTGTTTGCTATCTACTGAAGATAGCACATATTTATTTGTTGTATTTTCGTATCATCGGAACCAAGTTAGTAGTAGCCTGTAGGTGTTGATTGCTATCTACTGAAGATAGCACATTATTTGTTTGATGTTTCATTGTTTGTATGCAACGGTATTTTTGGTTCCCATTTTATTAACATGGTGATGTGATGTTCGGAACCAACAATTTGAATTACCAAGGGGGGTGGGTCTCTAGGCTGAGTAAATTTGATTTGAAAAGGTTGATATGAGCGTGACAACGTATTGCAAACGTTTTTCTCTCCACGACACCATTGATTGTAGATGTAACGCAGTGCAATGACATTTGAATCCAATTCAATGTACGGTATCTTTGCGCAGAGGCGATATCGTAGTCAATGAGGTTTATCCGAGACGCGATTATTGCTAGTTGAAAACTTATCCCAATACCCCGCTCGGTGGACGTGAAATACCGTCCCGGTAGCAATTTGTTAAAGCTTCCATGGAAGCTGACAAACCAAATATAAAGTTAGACAACATACTAAGTATTCATATTAAATGCATCTTTTTAAACATTTTCATTTTCCAATAGACTTATATAGGATACTCTATGCCTCCCATGACACCACGTAACATATATAGCCCCTGTCTCCCCTATTTACGATTACATTTTCAATATCATCAATTTTAATTAAAAGCCGCTGTAAAACAACGTAGTGTTTTATGCGCAATTTCCAGTGCTCCGGCTCGGGATTCACGGCCCGGCGGTAAATAGGCGGCTGAAATGATATTCGGCCACAAATCAACTCGTTTTCCTGTAGTGAAACTTCATGAATACATTCAAAATAAATAAGGCGTACGATAGTAGAACTTCACAGGACAATGCCAAATGTTGTTCTTATAACTTTGATGTAATATAATTATAGGAACTATTGCTGTACTCAATTTTTAGCCGGAACTTACTGAATCCAAAAGCAGACGGCGGTTGACACGGGGGACATCCCGCCTCGTTCAGACAAATTTAAAGTAATATAAATTAGAAGATGGTATAGCCTCCGCTTAATATGGTGACGTGTCATCTATTCGTTTCTAACCTCATCGCCTCCCTTTCATTTCCTCGGCACACACTACATCTATACGGTTTCCAGCTCCGTAAGTCGCAACACCGCTACGATGCATGTCCTTCCTTTCAATTTCCTCCTGATGCACTTAACCCTCTCATCTACAGGTTTCAAACTAAAATGAACTCTTCTTTACCGCGTCCAGTCGTCGAATACGATGATACCACTCCTCCCCTATACCCACTGCAAGAGTACACTCCTTCGTGCGTACACTATACGGCTACAGGACTGGTCTCCTAGCTGAATCTGTTGCACGAACCACAAATCATGAGTAACATACCCGGTGTTTGGCTCCGAGTCCAAATCAAGCTGGAATGAAGTTCCAGTAGACTTGCAGAACTAGAAGAGTTTATAAACTTACCTTTGTCGCAGAATGCTCCTTCGTCAAACAATTAGACAAATCACATGTTCATATAACCACTGTATTTCTGCAATATCAAAGCAAACACGGCGGCGAAAGAGACGAGATCGGGCTTTTCGTTGTGCTGAGAAAGAGGTTTGTGTTGTTCATGTTGTTAGCTGGCTTTGGTAACATGGAGACTGCTACGACGCGATTGCATACGCAAAAACGCGACGCGCTGCGTATTGCACGCAGCTGAGAAACGTAACACGCGTAGTGTGACGTCGTAAAACGTAAAGCCTATTCATATATTCATTATGTAAGTTCTTGCTTCCTATCTACTGAAGATAACGTATGTTTTGGGTGGGAAATATTGCTATGATCTACAGTGAAGATAGTTAATGTTTTCTAGTCTTTCTTAGCATGGGAGCTTAGAATATTCACCAGTTGTTGTTTGCTATCTACTGAAGATAGCACATATTTATTTGTTGTATTTTCGTATCATCGGAACCAAGTTAGTAGTAGCCTGTAGGTGTTGATTGCTATCTACTGAAGATAGCACATTATTTGTTTGATGTTTCATTGTTTGTATGCAACGGTATTTTTGGTTCCCATTTTATTAACATGGTGATGTGATGTTCGGAACCAACAATTTGAATTACCAAGGGGGGTGGGTCTCTAGGCTGAGTAAATTTGATTTGAAAAGGTTGATATGAGCGTGACAACGTATTGCAAACGTTTTTCTCTCCACGACACCATTGATTGTAGATGTAACGCAGTGCAATGACATTTGAATCCAATTCAATGTACGGTATCTTTGCGCAGAGGCGATATCGTAGTCAATGAGGTTTATCCGAGACGCGATTATTGCTAGTTGAAAACTTATCCCAATACCCCGCTCGGTGGACGTGAAATACCGTCCCGGTAGCAATTTGTTAAAGCTTCCATGGAAGCTGACAAACCAAATATAAAGTTAGACAACATACTAAGTATTCATATTAAATGCATCTTTTTAAACATTTTCATTTTCCAATAGACTTATATAGGATACTCTATGCCTCCCATGACACCACGTAACATATATAGCCCCTGTCTCCCCTATTTACGATTACATTTTCAATATCATCAATTTTAATTAAAAGCCGCTGTAAAACAACGTAGTGTTTTATGCGCAATTTCCAGTGCTCCGGCTCGGGATTCACGGCCCGGCGGTAAATAGGCGGCTGAAATGATATTCGGCCACAAATCAACTCGTTTTCCTGTAGTGAAACTTCATGAATACATTCAAAATAAATAAGGCGTACGATAGTAGAACTTCACAGGACAATGCCAAATGTTGTTCTTATAACTTTGATGTAATATAATTATAGGAACTATTGCTGTACTCAATTTTTAGCCGGAACTTACTGAATCCAAAAGCAGACGGCGGTTGACACGGGGGACATCCCGCCTCGTTCAGACAAATTTAAAGTAATATAAATTAGAAGATGGTATAGCCTCCGCTTAACTATGGTGACGTGTCATCTATTCGTTTCTAGCCCCATCGCCTCCCTTTCATTTCCTCGGCACACACTACATCTATACGGTTTCCAGCTCCGTAAGTCGCAACACCGTGATTTTTTCATTTTTTTCACTTTTTTGGCGCTTTTTTGTCAAAATTTCAAAAAATATTAGATTAGGTATTAAAAAAAAAAATTCGTCCCTAAGTTAGTGTCATTACATCATAATCTAGCAATTTGGAATTTTTTTACTCAAAATTATTTTTGTTAGCCTTGTTCAATTTTTTTGGGTCAAAAAAGTGATTTTTTGTGATTTTCTCAAAAATCAACATTTTGGGTCAAAATTGATGCCAAAAATGGATTCTCTGACCAAAATCCCATCCAAATATATATACTTTTATATGCATTTGATTAATAGTTCAATAGTTACAGCACTCACAAAATTCCAAAAAAAACTTCCTTAAGTCCCCCCTTAACCCCTCTCATCTACGTAGGTTTCAAACTAAAATGAGCTCTTCTTTACCGCGTCCAGTCCTCGAATACTGCGATGATACCACTCCTCCCCTGTAGGGGAAGGTGGGGTAATGGCGGACGCGGGGTAATCGCGGACACTGCTACAACTGATAAGTGGCGATAGAGGGCACAACTATCGTACGCTGTTACGAATTACTGCACTAAGCTTGCGCAGCGCGCGGCAGACCGAAGGGCTCATCTGCTTTATTTTCTCAACAATCGCAAAAATCAGGTAAGTGACTCTTTGACTTTTTGGTGCCTATGGCTTAAAACGATTATAATATATACTTATGCAACGTAGGCCAGAGATTTAGTTTATTTTTTATTATAATGTATATTGAATACTTTTAAAGATCGTTGTGGACACATTAACGTGTATAATGCTTGATAAAGAAATACATTATACAAGATTTTTGGGTACAAAATGGCGTCGTCCGCCATTGCCCCCAAGGCGCGGGGTAATGCCGGACGACGCCATTTTGTTTATTGCGTCGTAGCTTCGAATTTCAAAATGATGAGTTGATAAAAACTTGATAAAAGGTAGAACATTCACAGTGCTTTGTGTTTACATGATTTTTATTGTTATAGGACGTATTATATGTGTGTTATACTTCTCTGACCAAATGTGTCCGCCATTACCCCACCTTCCCCTACTCACTGCAAGAGTACACTCCTTCGTGCATACACTATATAAGGCTACAGGACTGGTCTCTTACACTGGTTCCCTGAGCCCTTTGCTCCGATCCGAAGAAATCTCCGCTAATCAAAGCAAACACGGCGGCGAAATGTGGCGAGATCGGCCTTTTCTTGTGCTGAGAATGGGGTTTGTGTTGTTCATGTTGTTAGCTGGCTTTGGTAACTTGGAGACTGCTACGACGCGATTGCATACGCAAAAACGCGACGCGCTGCGTATTGGACGCAGCTGAGAAATGTAACACGTGTAGTGTGACGTCGTAAAACATAAAGCCTATTCATATATTCATATGTAAGTTTTTGCTTCCTATCTACTGAAGATAACGTACGTTTTGGGTGGGAAATAAATATAATATTCAATATTCCAATACGAATTCAAAATTTAGGTTTCGCGTGACCACCGTCGTCTGCACCAGGCCAGACGACGCTGGACACGGGCGTATTCACGAGTAATCAGGTTAAAATATGCGAACGAGGTTACGTGATCAAGTGAATAGGACGAACGCTTTTAAAACAACGGTTTAGATTCAAAAAATGATACTGACACTGCGGGTGGTTAGCCACCCACAACGGTTTTGGATTGGAAAAACTGTCTTCTAACCTATGATGAATTTTTCAAAATGATTAGATCAACATTCGCGATTACGTGTTATTCCAATACGAATTCAAAATTTAGGTTGTCTCGTGTCCATCGTCGTCTGCACCAGGCCAGATATGATATAGCGCCATCTATTTGAAAACTTCTGTATGGCTGCCATATCTATTCGCCACGGTTTGAACCCCGATTGCGCATTGTCTTTTTCGATATAGCAATTTAGTGTAACTTTACCTTTGTGCATGTAAATGTGCAACAGTGCAACACAATCGACTGTGACTCTTTTATTGCAATTTTCAGTCAATTGTTTTTAGTGGGGGTTTGGTTTAACTATTATTTTCAAACTTTCATGTTTATTGTGTTGGTCCAGATAATTTGTAGACATTAAATAAAAATAAAAATTCCACCCTCCACCAATTCAACTTCCCCCAAAGTATTGTGACAGTTCCCGAGTAAATGATTTCTTCCTTCTTCAAATAATTGTCAGTGAAACATTTTCAGTGACCATCCAAGATTTGAACCTGGGACTTCTGGACGGACTAATGCAAACTGAGCTTATAATTATGAAATCGTCTCAGAGTTAGATGGGGAAGAAAGACCGGCGATTGTCCAATTCATTCATTCATGTTTATTCAGTATCATTAAAACACACACATAACGACAATTGTTAAAAAGTACATAAAATATAAAATACATCATATTATAATTATTGCACATGCCGGTTTACAATTTTTGAATTGAGAAAGCGCGCAAATGTCAGGGCATTTCCCGGAGCTCTGAAAAATTAAATTCAAGTAGGACTGTGACTGTGAGCAGACTGATGAGATTGAGAAAAAAAGAAAAAAAAGAAAGAAGATATAACAACTTTGGGACTTGTTGATTCCTCAGCACATAATAAAACAATATCTTTAATATAAACTTACAGAGCAAATAAAAATATGAGCTACCTAGGTAAAATGCAATGATAAAAATAATCATCTAATCATCATGCAAAGCAAACGGCAGTCAAACTTGGTTAAAAAAATAATAGTTTTTACAATTTAGAAAATCATCATAAAACTAGATTATAGAAACACCGTGACAGATTTGCAGATGATGATTTCCGGATCGCAGCAGCTGATTGATGGGTGCTATTTGTGCGTCCGAAAATCAATGAATATATTCCGTATTTTGGTACAGAATTTTAGAACTGTCAGACGAAACTGACAGCATTTTCAAGTAAAGAAAGTGTTAGTTATCTTCTCAACCCATGTCACTGGGTCAGTAATTCTCTGGAGTTGATTTAATCCCGTTCTGCAGTGGACTCTGGCTTGGCTGTTTAAATACTGAAAGTGAAATGAACTGACAGTGACAGAATCCACACAACAACAACACGCCGCGCCGGTATGTATACGTTTCGTTATCATTTTGTTGTGTACAAACAAAGCATGTTTGCTGGTATGTGTAGGCTGTAATATACGTGGTCTGTAAGTGTAATGTTTGTAAAATGTACAAGTCAATTCTACGACTAGGGTTTAATTTGAAAATACAATATTCAGATTGGTCTTGGATTTTGAATATTTAATCTGAGTGAGACGAATAGTCAATCCTGAGTCTCGGTGAGTTGAGTGTATTTTTTTTAATAGGGATAAATTAATCTGACGGAATAAACCATATACTTCATGCATGAATTCAATGTAGGCCTACTGGACATTTCGTCATGAAGTATACGGTTTATTCTGTCAAATCAATTTATCCTCCTAAAAATTAAAATACAGGATTGCCGACGAATATAGTACTAGGGCCTAGCTATAATTATACAGGGTCTGCATATATTTTTGACTTTATTTAAATATTTTCTTTTAAAATTCACACATTTTATACATTCAATCACAAATATGACAGTATTTGATTTGTACTAGGAAAGGATTTCATCTCTATATTATATATAGTCGCCGGGAAAGAAGTTTAGCACTGGTCCTAATGCACTTATTGTACAGATTTGCACAACGCATCCTACAGCACTGCACATGAGCTATAGCACCTTGGCATCTATATCCTGACAGAAGGACTCTGCCAAGTATCGACGTAAACGTTATCAATTGCAAGCCCGGGGACCCTGGGCATGGCGGGGACCATGCGGGGACCGTACACAAAATGATGCCCGGCTATGCGGGGGAGTGTACGGGGACGTTCAAACTGTGTGCTCCCCGCTAGCTGGGGCGTGTAGCGGGGACGTGTAGCGGGCGTACGCCATTACACAAATGTACACCCCGGGCGCTTGCTAAGCTAGAGATGCGATGCGCTTGACGAAATAAGCCTAAATAACACATAGGGAACACATAGAAATGCATTCCGTTATGGTTGCAGAAAAAAATAGCGACCTTGGGACTGTAGCCAGGTGAATACTTTGTCCTGGGAAATGGGTGGCAGGGACTGTACACTTTGTCCCGGTCAAGGGGGGCCGGGACTGTAGCGGGGACGTACAACAAATGGTCCCTGGCCCTGCGGGGACCGTACACGATAGTACCCGGAATGTCACATGGACAATTTGTACGTCCCGGCCCTAATCCCTGCTATCCCCGGGGCCGGGGATGCAATTGATAGTGCATAACGGGTGCCAACTGCCAAATAATTATAATGAGCGTGTGGGTCAGCGTTCGAAATAGCGGTAATCTGTGCACCCGAAATGACCAAATTTCCTGGTGGATGACCTTTTTGTTCTTGCTGATTATCTGACCGATATTATAACCAAGATTTTGACACCAAAACAACTGAAACAATTGCGGATATCAACAAATTGTGGCAGATAACCAAAATCTTCGGATAACCAGTTTATTTTCCTTATTTCTAACGCGTCGCTGCACTCGCTGGTGTGGGATTGCACGTTAGTTGGCTCAACCCAAAGTCTATTTCACCAATGGGAAAATTCTGTGATTACGCTAAGTACGCGATCGTATTACAGAAAAAAGTGCTGAACTTATTTGCTGCTGAATATAATAAAGGAATCCCACAGAAGTTGGGCAAATAAATTTGACAAGAACCCATGGATTATGCCTAGTCCTTGCAGACCCACATCTGAGATGAGGATCATTGCGCATCTGGTAATGTAAAGTGGAACCAACCATGTACCAAAAGAACGGAAACCCACCATTTGAATGTCTGCGAGAATGGATTCTCCTCGAATTTCTGACCCTGGGCTCCGACAAAATCCTTCCCAAAAATCTCCAATTTCAAGGCTTTTTACGGTGTAGTGTACCATTTGATATTGGAAGTACCAATGGAAATAAGCTCATGTGGCTCTTTGGGCTATCCTTGGTCTTATCAATGTGCTTTCTGTTCTCTTATATTTATTATATTTGATTATTGTATGGTTGGTTGGTTCGGTCCTGTCATGACTGACAGCTCGTGACCTTACAGATACTACGCCACAAATAACGATTTTCAGCAAAGGAGTAACAATCACGGAGCGGGATTATTGTATTACCATGTTTTAATGTGCAATGTTGATTTGGCTAAATAAATGAAATGAAATGTAATGAAAAGTAACAATGTCAAGATGTGTGTCACCATTCACCAATGAAATGTTTGGGTCCAAAAACAGCTATAACATTTACTAGTGGATATGAACATATTTTCCCAATTGAATATCATTTTGCGAGTCCCAGATATTTGCAGCATTGAACCAATGTCAGAGTCACATTAAAGCGATGTTCGTGTCTTAATAAGTCTCGCAATTACTTTTTGAATCTTTGCTTTTTAAAATTGCTCCGATGGATCTTTGTATGATGACGGACAGGGGCAAGACATTCCGATATCTGTGATTATTATTCTGGATTTTTCAGCACTTATATTATGATTGCTTTTAGTATGCTTGGTGTATCTTCAAGTTGGTTGGTGAAGTCAGTGCGTAATCTAGTCAAATGTATTGCATTTCTGCGCTGGAGCCAACATAGATTTTAATGACGCAGCACAGGTTCAATGTAAGCCTCCAAACAAGTGGGCGCCTGGCAATTTTTACCCCTTGGTTCCTGAGTTTTTACAACACTTGTGATATTATAATTGATTGACTTGCTAATGAGCGAAGGAGTTCCATCCTTTTCCTATGCACTAATGATCTGTGAAAAGCTAAATACAGGCAATTACATGGTTGCTTATGGCCATGACACCTGTCAGCTTTATAGCAAATTAGCAAGCTCTCCGATGTCGGGACTGAGCAAATAATTTTGATTGGGATGATTTTAATAATTCACAAAGTTTGCCAATAATCTTCACTCTCAATCAACATTAGATTATTCTTATCAAACTCAGTCCAAAATACCAAATAAATATTTGTTTTTGAAATCTACCTTAATGATTCTTATACATTTGGATATTTTGTGTGCACAGATCTTGCAATGATTACGACCCAGGGGGAGGGGGGCACCTAACATTTTTTTTGGTAGGTGTGCCGCCCAGGGTCTCAAAAAAAGGGGGGGGGGGGGGGGCTTGGGAACTGAACTGAGAGAATTTTATGACAAAAAATAGGGTCTTAAGAACTGATTTTCTCAAAAAAGTAAGTCTTAAGAACTGGCTTGTTTTTCAAATTAGTTAGTAAGAATGCACATTTTCGAAAAATTTAGGTTTTAGAACGCAAATTTTTCAAAAAAATAGGGCGAATTTTGAATTTTGAATCAAATGGGGGGGGGGGGGGGGGGGTCTTAAGAACTGATGCAGGCTCAAAAGGGGTCTTAAGAACTAGCAGAAGAAGCTTTCCAATGTTAGTGCCCCCCCTTACGACTTATTATTGAACACATGATTTTAATGTGCTAGTGTTTAGTTGTACATGTAGAATGTGACATTGATACTTTTTAATTATACTCCGATGTCACGAGTACAGAAGCAGATACACAACACAGAACAGTCTTTAAGACCAAATAAAAACACCCCTTTGAGCGTGTTTCTACTGGGGAACTTAACGTTAATTAACGGTAAGTTTGCCCAGTAGAAACAGCCAGATAATGTTAATTAACGGTGATTTTTGTAACCGCAAAAACCTTTACAAATCAGGTTTGTTACCTGTATTTAACGGTAACTTTCCCAGTAGAAACAACCACCCGTTTCATCTTAACATTAAGTTCTGTGACCCGTGTCACGCAGGATTCTACGCATTGTGAGGCAGTCTTTTTTAGGTGGGGCTGCATTGTTTGGTATAACAAAAGGTCAAATGTTGTGGCCATCGACTGGTATCGATAAACGTAGCGGTAACTTTTCGTGAGTAGAAACAGGGGGGATTAAAAACTTACCGTTAACTTAGCAGTGCCCCAGTAGAAACACGCTCTTTGTCTCAAAAAAAAAAGCATTTTGCATAGCCTTTTTTCAGGTTTCTTCTGAGACAAACTTTTTGTTGTTGTTTGGACTTAAATGGTATTTTTCTCTCAACCTAGTCATATTTTTTCTCTAAATAGATAACCTAAACAAAAAACATGATGGAGCCACTCCACCAAGTTTATTTATAGAAATTATGACTGAGTGATAAAGAAGCCTACAATTTACGAGTCATTATACTACTATATTGATAGGCAGTAATATCAATAGTGTAATCCTTCCAGATTGTACTAATGACTCCTAGATATTGATTATCAACAGCTAATGTGTGGGATTAACATCTAAGCTGAATAGAAAATCCCCAGTGCAGTGGCTCACACACACTGACTGGGTGACCAATATGAAATATATTTATTGATTAGAGAGGTTGTACTTTTCATAGATTTGTTTTAGTAAAAATAGGGCTTAGGCTTGTCTGAGTTATTAGAAATGTATTCACTTATTGTGTCTGGAATTATACACAAATGATATTAAAATAGATCATTGAGGAACCAATTACTATAATAACTCCTTGGAGAACTAAACATGCAGGACTATTAATTAGAATGCCTTTCATAAAGGGAGCCCATGAAGTAGAATGGTTTATACTAAGCTCCCTAATTTTCTGCTTTGTGTAACTGTTGAATTCCGCGTTTTTCCGCTTTGTAAATTTTGCATTTTGCCGTGATGTAATTTTTCCCAAGAAAGCTTTACACTTACGATGTTTACATTCTACATTGTGATTATCAATTTATTTCAAATAATAATTAGCTTACATTACAAAAGTACCCCGGTTATGAAAGTTTGTGTTTTATTTGTCTTGTCGTATCAATTAACAAATTGTGTTGTAACTGCACAGTACGTACGCATGCTCTTGATCGAAGTGTCTAGGAAAGTACCAATTCTATTATTAATAGATCGAGGCATGGCCGCGCAAAGACTGCTGGGATAAAGTTTATGGAAAAGTACTACTGCATTGCATCAATTCCGATCTTTTACAATGCAAATAATAATAATATCTAGGCCTATGAATGATGGTATGCAGTTCAACACAGAGGTTTATATTATTATCAGCAATTTTTAGATTGATAGGGACGAATTGTACATTGAAATCTTGACTTGATTTTGTGTTTTGGGTGTTTTTTGTGCATTTTCCCCCTTCTTGTCATTAAAATGTCGTTTTCCGCATTTAAGCTCAATTCGATGATAACTTCGGAGCTTAGTTTAAACGCCAAGTTTGAAAGCAAGCCTTGAATAAAGCATACATGAAAACGTAGATCAGGAACAACTTCCTGGTCCTATACTTGATGTAAAATTTGAAGAAAAAACTAATTAGGAGCTAAAACTTAGCAACCAGGGGTAAAAAACCTCCATGCTCCTACTTAATTTGAGGCTGGTTTGATAGTGTAAAACTTACTCCCACGTTTTTTATGGTGCAATCTGGAAGTATGCTGGATAAATCTTAAGATTTTTTTGAAGCTGACTCCATGGCACGATCACGTAGGAGCAGGCAACACAGGTTTGATTTCCCTGCTCCTGCTTATTTCAAGCACTACACTACAAGGTGCTGGAAGCGCATGCTTCCCTTGTCTATTTTGTGGCACGAACAGGCAGTCTTATCATATATGCTGAGGAAAATCTTAAGTTTTTGATGCTGACTCCATACACAAATGTTGCACGATCTGTTAGGGGCAGGATTTCCATGCAGGCAACCGGGGTTTGATTTCCCTGCTCCTGCTTATTTCAAGCACTACACTACTAGGTGCTGGTAGCGCATGCTTCCCTTGTCTATTTTGTGGCACGAACAGGCAGTCTTATCATATATGCTGAGGAAAATCTTAAGTTTTTGATGCTGACTCCATACACAAATGTTGCACGATCTGTTAGGGGCAGGACTTCCATGCAGGCAACACAGGTTTGATTTCCCTGCTCCTGTTTATTTCAAGCACTACACTACTAGGTGCTGGTAGCGCATGCTTCCTTTGTCTATTTTGTGGCACGATCAGGCAGTCTTATCATATATGCTGAGGAAAATCTTAAGTTTTTGATGCTGACTCCATACACAAATGTTGCACGATCTGTTAGGGGCAGGATTTCCATGCAGGCAACCGGGGTTTGATTTCCCTGCTCCTGCTTATTTCAAGCACTACACTACTAGGTGCTGGTAGCGCATGCTTCCCTTGTCTATTTTGTGGCACGATCAGGCAGTCTTATCATATATGCTGAGGGAAATCTTAAGTTTTTGATGCTGACTCCATACACAAATGTTGCACGATCTGTTAGGGGCAGGATTTCCATGCAGGCAACCGGGGTTTGATTTCCCTGCTCCTGCTTATTTCAAGCACTACACTACTAGGTGCTGGTAGCGCATGCTTCCCTTGTCTATTTTGTGGCCTGATCAGGCAGTCTTATCATGCTGAGGAAAATCTTAAGATATTTTGAAGCTGACTCTATTGCACTATCAGGTCTCCCATGGAGGCAACCCAGGTTCGATTTCCCTGCTCCTGCTTATTTCAAGCCCTGCACCCATCTCTGATTTATGATAGAGAGCCCAATCTGGTCCTTTGTTTCTATGGGTTCATAAGTGAGCCCAATTTATCACCATTTTGTGCATCAACTCCTAAAAGTATGGTAGCCTAATTTGGGCGACCTGATAAATTACACTACTGAATCTGATAAAAATAACTACTGAGTCAATAAAACCTTTGGACCACTGTCTAACGCAGTAGATTCTGATAATAGGGAGATATTGTATTTTTAAGTGGTAAAACTTTTGGATTTTTCGTGTGATTAAAGATTTGAAATAGGGAAAAAATTGGTTGCTGGGCAACCGGAGCAAACCCAGAGCTTCGTAAAGCGGGTCTTACATAGTACATCATAATGATGAATTGTCACATTATTCAAGTGAAAGCTACCATTTGGTGTAATGGATTAAATGTAATGATTGATGAACATTTCAGTTTGCGCTAGCTAGGGATAATAGTGTACCAAAGTTCCCCCGAATACATCATAGTTTATCTTTGCCATTGATTATCGTAATGATCGGTATAGCAATCAGAACACATACAGTTATTAATACAACGGTGAACATTAGGTGAACATTAGCGTCAATGAATGGAATAGTGATCAACCAAAGTGGTGGTGTATGCAATGTTATCCCACTTTAATTTGCTAGATATAGTGGTGAAATGGAAGTAGGAAGATTACTGTCCGACAAAGAGCAATGCTGCAGTTGTTTTGGTCCATGTATTTCATTTTCAATAGCATAATGCGATCAGATTCGCAGAAGGCCAGAAGATTTAGATAACAGTGCCGCCGTGAATACATGTACATTGAATGTATCTTGAATCAGCCGAGGAGATTATTTTGCATTGGCACAGCGTTTATTGATCTCTTAAATTGACATCAATATGGAGACCGCTTCTAGAGAAACCATGGATGAGGATAATATTCATGAGATGGCATTGACGGCAATGTACACAGCATTTAGTTGCGTAAGTAAACAATAGTCAGACATTTACCTGGTGGAATCCAGACAGGCCTCGGAAAAAAACAAACATATCACGCTTAAATCACAATCTGCAAAATTACAAAATTTATCCTTAGGCGAGGAACCCCCACCCCTGATTTTCTGGTCCGACCGACCCACTTTTTGCTCAAATCGTGAAAAATCAGCTGTTTTTTTGGCCGAAAATCTGTAGAATCTTGTTATCACAAATTTTAAAAATAATTCCCGATTTTTGCAGATTTTGGTGTCATTTTAGGTAAAAAAACAACAACAAAACAAAAATACACACCGACCGACCGATCTACTTGACAGGTCGGTCCGTCCGTAAGACAGGGTTTTTTTTTCCGTCGCCTTAGCGTTTATAAATTTCCCACGATTGCCGAATGTATTTCTTTATTTTACAGACACTTCAAAGTGCAACATTTTCTGGGAATGAGGTTCCAATTCCATGTTTCTCTCACTTTCCTAAAACTTCCAAACATGAATGCATCCAGATAATCTAGAATTCTGAGTACTGTAAAAGCCAATATTTTCGCGTACAGATATTTTCGCGGATTTTGATATCAAAGACATTTCGCGAATTGTTTTTTTCGCGGGCGACCGTCTGAAAGCATTGCATGAATGTGTAAAGCAATATTTTCGCGTGTTATAATTTTCGCGGAAAAAGATTTTGCGCGAAAATAAAACCACCGCGAATATTTCAGCTTTTACAGTAATTGACTTTATATGTAGCTTGGTGTTTTGGAAAAAGATGTCAAGAGTATGATGTAAATATGCAAGATGAAAACAATTGCATGCTTTCAAAAATATTTAAGGAAAAAAAATATATTGTCGTAAATAAATACCTAGCAAACTAGTAAGATTAGGCCTATACATATTAGGGCTTAGCTTATCTCAAGTTAAAATATAAATATTGAAGGATATCTGAATGAAGTCAGGGGTGTACTTTCGGCGCGAATCCGCGAATCGATTCGCGTAAAGATTCGCGTAAAATCACTACCGCACGAATCCAGGTGGATTCCCGCCAAAAAAAAAAAAAAAAAAAAAAATTACTTTTTTTTTTTTTTAAACCTTTTTTTTCTTCTTCTTTTAAAGTCCAAAACAGGACCGACCTTAGATGACTGGTATTTGACCCTTAGTCAACAAACATGCCGAATTTGGAAGTTATGCAAGCTTATAGCCTTATTCAAGATATTATTTTAATTAATTTTAAGAAGTGTTTGATTCAATTTGTGTACTATTATTTTCTAAGTATACAATAGTACAATAAATGTTTAAAATGAGGAATTTAAATTCAGTAAAAAGGATTCTCGCAAAAATATTCTGCGAGAATCCATTTGCGAGAATCCATGGATTCTCGCAAAATTGCTCTACGAGAATCCATTTGGATTCTCGCAGGATGTCGCGAAAGTACACCCCTGGAAGTACATGTATTTTGCACACAAAACCATTTTTCCAACATTAATACCTAAGGCCTAGTAAAAAATAAACATGTTTCAAGTCCGCGCCCGCCTCCTTTTTGGCCGCCGCCTCCTATATTTTACTATTTACTATTTCCGAAAATTCAGTAAAAAATAAATAAAATAGGAATGGTAGGTGTAATAGAAATGCTGTATCATTTCATAGCATGTTCATGCCATACATGACACAGAATTATTGACATGGCTTCTCAAATAGTACCATGGGGACCGATATACCTAACTTCACGTAGCAATTGCTTGCAATTAGGGGACCGACACATGTAGGCCTACATCCTTTCGATCAATGATGTTCTGTTCCTCATTCAACCTGAAAAATGACGAAAACATAAAGAAACAATGTGTACTTGGCTCTATATTAGGTAAACCTTTTCATATTTGTATTCCTCTGGCAATTAGAGTGGAAAATCCTGTTTAGGAGTGTCTGCAACACAGTCAGTTGGTCACTTTCGACTTGGCGGCCATCTTGAAAAAAATAGCAAAAAATGGGAAAATAGTAAATAGTAAGACCCTCCCTCCTCCTTTTTTTAAAAAGTCCGGACGGGAAACATGTCATTTTTTTTACTATGCCTAAGTCTTCTATATAGTAAAAGAGTGCTTCTAAAATTAGAAAGTCCTAATTACGACCAACAATGGTGGCTTGATTGAGCGAGCTATTATGAATACTAAGTGGAGTAATTGATTTGACGGCAGAACAGTATTAATAGGCATCCTCAAGGTCTTGGCATGATGAATATCATTTTAGTGCAAAGTCTAGCTGTAGAGAGTGGATTTTTTGACGAAAAATCGGGTCTTGGGAACTGATTTTTTTCAAAAAAGAAGGTCTTGAGAACTCGCCTATAGTTCAATTTTGATTAGCAAGAACGCAAATTTTCGAAGATTTTTTTTGGGTTTTCAACAAAATTGGGGTCTTAAGAACTGATGCAGGCTCAAAAGGGGGGTCATATGAGCTAGCAGCAGAGGGTGAAAAAGGGGGTCTTCAGCGTGGCACATACCTATATCCTTTTCCAATGTCAGTGCCCCCCCCCCCGGAGTGTTCCTTTTCGTAAATCTAACCTGTGTTTGAAATTTTACCTTGTAAGGCCAAATTTTTGTTGTTGTTATGTTGTCCTCCACAACTTTCAGAGAGGAGAGGGGTGGGCGGTGGATTTTTTAATTTTTTAAATTTAAATTTTCTTTTACCAGTGGAAGCTCAAAGTTCAGCCAACAAGAAGTTGAAATAAAAGAGTCGTCGTACATATATGACATATGTTATAAACATTTTATTTAATATTTAGGGGAGGATGGGGCAACTGGTCCGGTTAAGCATATTTCATGATATAAAAGCTTAAAGCTTGTGTAAATATTTATGGAATTGCTATGAAAATATCACCCATGTAACTGTTTACATATATAACATATAATCAATGTTAAAAAATATCCAAACAAAAGGCCAATTACCACTAACTAAAAACTTTACTTGGCACGGACCAATTACCCCATCATTGGGGCAACTGGTGCTATATGTTCCAACGGTTAGAATACACAGAAATCATTGATTGACAGACAGCACGGTAACTAGGCAGTATTTTCTTTACAAATTCATTTCCATATTATTTAACGTGTAAAAAGGATACAGGTCTCATGAAACCCATGTTTTATACAGTTTTCTTGGTTAACGTGTAAAAAGCAGTAATACTAATGGTGAACAAAGCAAGCGCAATTTTCGACTGCACGTTTATTAGATAAAACGGTATGAACCTAGTTAAATGGTTACATGGTTGTGATATTTGGATGCCCCATACATTTGTCTATATACCCCTTTCTTTAATGATTTTATTTACTTCATATAATCATCATTTAGTACTTATAATAAACCATCTTGATATTTAGCCAGCTTTTCATGTTACAGGGGAAGTTAGTCAATATGACAATGATGACCCAACGGTTAATATACACAAAAAGCAGTGGATAAAATACATAAATCATGATATTTCGTCACAGCAAATACCTTTACAGACACCATTCAAAATATAATAAAGATGTAATTCATGCCCCAAAATGTCTAAGAACTAGAAAGAATGTGAATTATTTCATATTCTATTCACATTTCAATACCGATTCATGTTTTATTGACACTAACAACTAATTTTCAAAATGAATTTTACAATTTTGATTAAGTTTTTGCAGGCGGACCACTTGCCCCATACCCCTTCGGACCACTTGCCCCAACAAATGATGTAGCACTTTGTCGAGATGAAACATTATTCAAACACGCCTGTGACGTAATACATTTTACGCCAAAATGTTTTAAAACATACCACCATTTGTCATAATAATCAATAACTCCAATACATTTCAGAAAAAAAGGCAAAGCATGCATTTTTGTTTTTAGCCATTACACAGATTTCTGTAGCCAGCGAGTATCTCTGAATTCGCAAATATTACAGCGTTCGGGTCCTAAAAGTAGACGAGTGTCTTTAGATAAAATAAGAAATGGTGTACTTTGTTATTTGCAAATTCATAAACTAATAACTCTACCAAATGAATACCCGTGATAATGATTTAAGTTGAAGCATTCTTTAAATGATAAATTGATCGGAAATCCAAGCCACCAATTAGCAATATGCGCCATTTTACGGTCATTTCAACCACAACCTATGGTTTTAATCATATTTCGGAAAGTCCCTAAGCACACAAAATATAGTACCCATCAAATGCAATATGCACCTAGCATCTTTAAAAGATGACTGTACTGCATGTATATTAACTGTTGCATATCTGTCAATCATATAAAGTACATTAAACATGATCTAAACCCATCTTCATATATCACCATACATATCTGTGAATTTTCAATCAGTCACTCAAGGAGTTGGCTTCAAAGATCTGGAGAAAATCACATGTGTAAATACCCTAAAGTTCCAAATGTTTTGGATTGTAGAAGGTAAGGATATATGTCAAGTATCAATAAAAGTCGTACTGTTCAAAAGAAAGCAGTATGCCCATACAATTACAAAATCCTTCATTTTGGACCACTTGCTCCACGGTCCAGTTGCCCCATATTCTCCTAATGCCATTTAAGGTAGCTATATCGGCTACGGCGTCATGCTCAGATTTGCTTCAAAATGATACAGGATGTGTATATTGACAAGATAACCTCACATGCAAATTTTGAATTTTTTCCATCAAGCCGTTTTCAAATGGCGCAATTTTTGTCTTAAAAAACCCCCATAGACTTACTGTGTGTTAGGTTTTTGGCACGTTGCCAAATTCCCAAAATTGCTTCTTTTCTCAAAACACACTCTATTTATAAATGATTTTTTTAAACCCTTTGTATCCTTAGGATGAACTTGTTTGTTATATTATGTTTTTGCCAAGATACCAATGCACACTATTTAGTATAATTATTTCCACATTTACAATCATAACATGGATAGAATGGAGTGGGAATGTTAGTACTTAACAAAAAATTGTATTTTTTCTAGAAACACTGAATAGTCAAACTTTGTGAATATTTTTAAAGAGAAGTATAGCTCCTATTTCAACAAACAAGGTGTCATATGAAAGGTAATTCAATTTAGAAGATTCTCTCGCCAGCTTTTTCCATTAAAGTGTTTCTAGTATTTTTTGTGTCAATTTGAACTTTTGCCTTTAAAAAATCCCTAAAAAAATAATTTTCTCAAAAAGTAAACACTTTATTCACAAAAACTGGCGAGAGAATTTAGGTAATATGCTTATTAACCATCCCCCAAAGTGACAGACTCATAGCAGTTTCCTACTTGGCTAAAAATATTCAAATGTCCAAAAATTTAGGGAATTTTCAAAAAATAAAGAAAAACATAAGAAATATCCAAATTACTCCGAAAGTTCTCAAATAGGTAGAGCAAAGACTTGTCTTTAATGTGGTCTCAAAATAAAAAGTATAGATATAATTCGTTTGGCACAATAGTTGTTTTTCTGCAGTGGTGTAATAGCCGATATAGCTACCTTAAACTGTTTAAAAAAAAAAATTGGAAAAAAAAAATCTGAAAAATCTGAAGGAAAAAAATCGGAGCAGCCCTAAATCTGACAAGTGGGCGGTCGAGGACAACATAACAATTTTTTTGTTTGGCTTAAGCAATGAACACCTCCTCCCCCACCCCTGTTCTACGGGCCTGACACACCAGATACAAAATAATTGGGGACACAATTTTCCTGTTCTGATGAGTACCGACCCAAATTTCAGAAATGTTAAGGATTTTTTTAGTTTGTCCAAAAATTGAATAACACCTTTGGGGAGTTATTTTCATGTACCTAACCGACCGAATCAACCTGATGGAACAGTTAATTTTTTATAAAATTTCTGATGTACATCATAGCTAAAACTGACTGTAAAAGTTGTTACTAATCGCGTTTTGCCGATTTTGAACTGTTTTGCATGTTTTTAAATTCACGATTCGTAGCTTCATCACCTGGAATAGAAATATATTTGCATGTTATTATTTTTCACGGTAGCTGTGTCGTTTGCAAAAAAGCCCGAAAATATATGGAGCACGAAAACACTGTATAGCTTTATTAGGCCAAGTAACAAAAATAACATGTTACTCATCCCTGCCCGCTCAGATTTTGGACGCCGCACTATTTTTTTTGTTATTTGTTATTTAAAAAAATAAAAAAAGAAAGAAAGAAAAAAAGAAACAACAAAATAATAATAATAAAAAATATCGTAGCCCTAACTCTCACACCTATTACCAAGTGTATCATTCATGGTTAAAAGATGAACAACTGAAAAAAGGTTATTTTGTTTTTTGTGGAAAAAAAAGAAAGAAAAAAGTTAAAAATGTCACGATCAGGTTCAATTCCTGAGGGCGGCGGCGGACATAATTTGTTTGATCCCCTCATTTAACCCCTCCCCCTGTTCTTTGGCCTATCCACCACTGCTACACTTCTAGGGTGAGGGTTATATTTGACTTGTTGTTATTAAACATGCTGGTTCTGAACTAAAATATTTATGATAGAGGCTTTAAAAAAAAAGGTAGATAAAAAAATAATATTTTGTCTGAAATTTCTAAAAATAGTTTACAATGTATCATTGGCTGGCATTTTACATCACAATACTTGAACTTAGAGGCATATTATGTGATCTTTTCTAGGGGGCGCCCTCTATTCATGATTATTTTAAGAAAGTAAATTTTCTTGCAGATTTACATTTCGGATCATAAATCATAAATATATTCCGAGTTACAGAGTGATACAATTCCTAATTACTTCAAAATCCTGGTTTTAGAGTGAATTTAAAGCGAAAAATAAGTTGTCGCGCAGACCTGACAGTTTATTTTCACTCTTTAAACCATGATTTTGAAGTAATTAGGAATCAAATCGCTCTGTAACTCAGAATATATTCATGATTTATGATCAGAAATGTAAATCTGAAAGAAAATCCACTTTATAAAAAAAATTCATGAAAGAGGGCGCCCCCTCTGTAAAAAAAAGATCACCCATGCCTTTAATAAACTTTGGTGAACTCTTCCCCTTCATAGGTTAATGACCTTTTGGAAGTCTGGAATAAGATCTGCTATAACGAGAATTGGATCTGCTAATGATATTGTGCGTACATTAGTTGATTAGCTGAACGAATATTGGTGAACCACACTAGGCCATACTATTAAATTCCAATTGACCATACAACAAATATCCGCTACAACAGCTCTGCAATCACCCACTTCCCGATGTAAACAAAACTTTTCTCGTGATAAAATAAGGTGACTGGGGGGTCACAGGAAGTGTTTCCTCTAGATTTGGAAGATTCTTATTTGGTTTTGATCCAGACTTATCAATTTATGGATTAAGATGGATTAAGATTAAGAGCCTGACCATATTTAGTCTGCTTTAGTATACCTTTTTCCTTTTCTTTGTCACTCTATGAACATGTACCGATAGAGGGCTCACTCCCCATGGACCGCTCCCCATCCTCTGATCTCACCCCAGGAAAAAAAGGTCTACTTGCATTGGATTGACCTCGTTGACCTCCGTATACTTTTACATTAGTGCTCGTCCAAAAATTGGACGCATACGTAATGAGCAATTTGTTCGCGTGGGGTTCAAAATTAACCAATGGCAGACACGATAAATACGAAGTATATGAATATTTATATACGTCTTCGCAGAGAGACGAATCTTGCTCACTTGATAAATTCAAAATGTCGATTTTCTGGCACTGTATAGCCGCCGTTTCGGTCTAAAATCACACTTTAGGAGTTATCTTTGACATTGGTCCTTCGCCCAAAATATGTTCCTCAGAGATATAGCTACATTTCCGCATATGTGACTATTTCCATTCTATTTCCTATCTTTCAATATCGTGTAATAAAAAACCTTTTTACGTTTAAACAGAGACAAATAATTTGATAATTGTTTACGATAACTAGAGACTCTTACACAGCCACATAAATACCCCCTTCACGCGTTTCTAGATGTACAAACAGCAAATTCAATATTAGCGCGTTATGAAGGGTGTGATACTATCGTGACGCATAAAAAGCATCGTCCCTAGTAATCCCTAGTGTGCTCAAGCACAGTTCTTTTGTAAATCCAATGCCAGTAGACCTTGTATTTGGTCGGTTCTCAGATGGGAAGTATCAGGGGGTGTTGTTCGATTGTGTGACAGTGAAATTATACAAGGCATACGAGTAGACTAGACCATATTAGGCCCTAGTATTATACAGTTGGCTTGACAAGAAATCCATTATGTGCAGTAGATGGCTTTAGTTAGTTTTTACATAAATACTGGAAAGCAATCAGTTTTTATGGTTTTTACCACTTGAGGCAGAATGCACAGCACTAGATTTTGTATACTGTACCAATCATTGGATTGGGCTGGTCGGAGAAGGTGGACCAGTAAGGCCAAAAAAAAGAAGTTGACTTGCCCTCTCCGACTGACCCGAATTTTCGGAAATCTTCATGTAGGGTCGCTATAAATAAATATGAAAGAAGCACATAACAATAAAGAAAGATGAAAACGTGCTTTTGAGTAGTATCTGCTTGTTTAAAAAAACCAAAAAACCAAACATCAAAATAGAAATCAAAAATCAATTTTTTCTCTCTTTAAAACGTGTTTTGTGGAGTATCTCCCTGTTTAAATTTTACAAAAACACACAAAAAATTAAAAAAAAAAAATTCAGACCGTCCGACCCAGACTCTGGCCCTGAAAGAACAAGTCAACTTTTTTGTTTGTTGGCATAAGCTTATGTAATTTGTCTTAGCGAAGACCGTAAAAAGTCTTTGATCTAGGTCAAGCATGTGCAACCTGCGGCCCGCGGGCCACCCTCTAATCTGCGGCCCGCGAAGCAAACCTAAAACTCCCACTGATGCGGCCCGTTTTAAACGGAGCTCCCTAGTTTTACACAAATGGCGGATTTATTTGGTGGTGTGCTCCCTTATAATTAGTAGGGTGATGCGCTGCATTAAGTAAATATAACCCAAGGCGTGATTGCGTGATAAAATCCCTGGTTAAAATGGCGCTTGCAGCAGCAACAGTGAGTAAAAAGAGGAAATTACACGAAGAGAAGCGGGTATTCCATGAGCAATGCACTTCGCCTCTCCCTATTACTCCTCCTCCGGACGTGTTTTGGAATGTTTGACAATCGCTGCGGCCCGTGAATAGATCTCAAAATCACAATGCGGCCCGTGTGGTAGAAAAGGTTGCACATGCTTGATCTAGGTCAACGATTTTTGTACGGGTAGTTTTCTGCAGTTTGGTAGGTAGTCAATCCTAGCTTATATATTTCAAAGATAAATTGTGTAAAATGATGTTAGATTTTACTTACAAGTATCATAGTTATAGAGGCAATGGATGCAATGAAGCTGAGATAATGCAAAAATCCTTAAGTTATAAGGCCATGGGATAGATAATCTTTCTTACAAGCCCAACTGACCCATAACTTTAGGAATTTGAGATTTTGTTGAAAAAAAGAAAGAACATCTTTGAAAAAATTCAATAGGTAAATATTACTATCAGAATTATTTTTAAATTTTAAAAATCTATTTGAAAATGTTAGACATTTTAAAAATAATAAAATAAAAATGGTTTTGATTAAAAAAAATATGATTGAAACCACTCTCCCCAAAGTCCACTTGACCAACCTACCTCAAAGGTTTGTTTGCGCAAAGAACGTAATTTTTGAGTAGACCATTTCCGAATGTACGCATGCATGCCATCAAAATCTAGCACATGAATCACACAGTGATGCAGTATGCATTGAACCAACTAGTTTCACATTCATGATGTTTTGGTCTGATGGTATTCTAAATCTGTCAACATTTATATAAAATGATGTTTTGTTGAGTACCCGCCCCTTCTATATAAAGCAAGATAAACACCAGAAAGTAGATGTTTTTCACTCTCTAATGAAGAATTCCCCCCCCCCCCTAAATTTGCATTTATTTAGCCAAATTTTTAGGCAATTTAGCACTAAAGTTTGTAAAAAAGTTAATATTTGAGGTAATTTCAGATTTTTTCGCCTGATAATGTAGCATTTACATATTTTCATAATATAAATGGTAGGCCCTATAGCCAATGTTTGACTAATAGCTCACACCAAAACCTCACCACACCAATAATATTGATGAGTCAGTCAGCTGACAGCAAGCCGCCATAGCCAGTGTTAATAAATGAAAGTGACTGGGTAGAAAAAACACCCTACCTTGGGTTAATTATTATTCACAGTTTAAATATCAATATACATGGCACTGGTCTGCAAATAATCCAATACTGGTTAAAGGGTAGATTTGTTTGCTATGCAATTAACAGAAGCCAGACCACAGACAGACACATGTTTGAATTATATCATATAGCCGCCAATATTTCCAGATATTACTTGGGTAAGTTTTGTTCATTTCGTCAAGTGAATGCTGTTAATGATTAATGTAGTCACCATTTTCTAGGAATCATTTGTTATGTACCTGGTACCTGTATTTACCCTACGATAGACCATGCGCTGGAGAGACTCATCAGTGTGGTTCACTTTTGATAACTGATTGCAAAATGAAACAAAATTGTCTGTAAAAAACATTCATCAAGAATTTTGATAACATGTCAAGTTGTGACGCAGCTATGTACCACAAAATACCACACCGGCACTAACTCAGCCGTATTTCACAAAAAACCCACTTCCTAGCCCGATCTACATCTATCTCAGTGCTCATCATGGAAGGTCAAAATGGCAAGTAAAAACAACAACAATTCAAGTCAGACTTGGTGACGTTGCGGTTGTCCCGGGGATATGAGGTTACGGGGATGTGCCGCCAAATAGGGTCCCATTTGTCACCCGTCTGGTAAATGAATGACCCCTCTACATAGCCACTTTTTTTTTAATTTATGGGTCTAAAGTCTCTGATTTTGCTGTTTTTCACAGAAATTTGAGCAAAGCCTGTCAAATATATAGAAATTTGTGGGTCTCCGATAAACGTATGGGTCCATTTCCCCCCCCCCCCCCCCCGAAAATGGGTAAATGTTTGGGTTAATTTTCATTTTGCTGGTGGCACACCCCGTACCAATAAAATATCTGAGTACCCCCAGGGGCGGTTGTATCACTCGCCTGCCACTAGTGCCACAGGAGTCCTGGGTTCAATCAATCCCAGATACAGCCAAGTGCTACATGTAGGTTCAAATTTGTTGGGTTTACCTCTCAGTATGTAATCATAATATTAGGGGTGTAACTTTGTAGCAAATGCTGATTAATTATAGATCACTAGCTAATGTCTCCTTCCGACAGTATGTCATGCGTGGGATAGACAATGGAAATAATGTATTTGTTGATTAAAGATTTCTATGGAAATAATGTATTGTTTTGTTGAATAACCCTAACTCTATTTCACCACACGGCAACAGATTTTTTTTCCCGACACCTAAAATTCACCAGAAAGGTCACCCCGATCCCTCCCGGGATTTGAACCACGGACCTCCAGCATCAGGGCCCAGATCCTAGCCACTACACCACGGCTCCCAGTCGACACTCGGCGAGTATATTCGCCTCGTTATATAGCATGGGTCCGTTTTGTAGCCAAAAAACCTGCACGCCGGGTTATAGAAACACTTTTTCCGCACAGTTGCCGTATGGTGTAGTAGAGTTAGGGTTAAAGATTTATGTCTGATAAAAACATTGTAAACCAAACGTATCAATAAGAGAATAGACTGTGAGTGTATTAGTGTATGAATTAATACGTAAATTTGCAACCAGCTCCCTGTTAAAGTTAAAGCAATTGATAATTCCATAAAAGTGAATATGTACGGATCAATCGTGGTATCCCTTTAATGAATTGATTAACGTAATTGATCGGATAATATTACGCAAAGAATGATAAAACAGACAGAAGGGAATCAATATGGTTACAAATGGGAGTTTCCCCCGACTACTGCGATCTGTGCGATGACCCGTTGAGTTATGAATCACTGCGGAATCAACACGAACAATAGAATGATTCCCATTACCAGCAAAGTCAGTCTTATTTTTAGTACGGTATACAAATAAAATTGTCTTGTTATGCGGATTGGGAGATCAATGATGGTTGTGATTGATATAAATTCATGGTAGGAAAGAGCAGGGTTGGCTGATTTAAGGGGGGGGGGGGGGACTTAAGGATTTTTTTGTTGAATTTTGTGAGTGCTGTAATTATTGAACTATGACTCAAATGTTTATAAAAGTATACTTTTTGGAAAGGAAATGGATCAGAGAATCCAAATTGGGCATCAATTTTGACAAAAAATATTGATTTTTTGGGAGAATCACAACAACAACAAAATGACATTTTTAACCCAATTGTTTTTGGACAAAGCTAACAAAAATAATTTTGAGTAAAAAATGCCCAAATCGCTTGATGATGATATAAAGACACTAACGAAGGGACTATTTTTTTTTTTTATTCCTAATCTAATATTTTTTGAAATTTTGACTAAAAAATGTCAAGAAAATAAATAATCAATTTTTTCACAATTTTTTGCACTTTTTGGTCAAAATGTCCAAAAATATAAGATAAGGTTAAAAAGATAAATTGTCCCTTCATTAGTGTCTTAAGGGAAGTGTCAACCCGGCATTTGTTTCAAAAATTGAATTTCATATTTGTTTATTATTTTATACTTTTATATGTACTCTATCATTACCATCATAACTTACTAATCGGAAGCGATTATTTCTCGTTCTTTTGGGTGATTTAAAATTGTTGTTTTGGTAAGTTTGAGTCAGGAAAAGGTGCATGGTTATTTGGCGGGAATTTAAGCGGAGTTCCGCGCTTTTCAAATGTTGCGACAAGCTGTTCGATCATTGCGTCGCGCGCTGAATATTCCCGTGCGTAATACTAGACGCGCCGCTTAATATCTGCGACGTAGACGCGAAAAACAAAAGAGCGCAAAACAATGTCTAAAAATGTAAACAAAGGCCAATCTTACGATCATTTAAATTTCAGTTTTCTTCCAATTTCTTCACATTGTGACAATATAAATTGAATCTGATAGTTTATTATGATTGCTCATGATTGGTATACTCGCCATTTAGGTCACACGCCCGTGTATTCCGTGAACATTTAGCTTTAAATGGTGGAAAATGTCAATATTTTAACTAAACCGATGTTTTCTAGGAGTTCGAATTTTACGAATTTTCAGACAACCTAACAAAATCAGTTTTTGATTAAAAATTTCAAAATTTCACCAAAATCATCTAAAGTCAATTATCTAGGAAGCACTTTTTTTTTGGGGGGGGGCTTAAAAAAATTTTAGTTTTGAAAATATTGACCAAAAAGTGCCGAAAATGTGATTTTTGAGATAAAAAAACATTTTGTTGGCACTTTTTGGTCAATATTTTCAAAACTAAAAATTGTTAAGCCCCAAAAAAAGAAGTGCTTCCTAGATAATTGACTTTAGATGATTTTGGTGAAATTTTGAAATTATTAATTAAAAACTGATTTTGTTAGGTTGTCTGAAATTTCTTGGCGCCAAAAAAGTGATTTTTGGGCAAAAATGTAGAAATCACTATTTGTGGAAAAATGTAATACAAAAAATGGATTCTCCGACTCATTTCATTTGAAAAATTGTATACTTTCATGTACATTACATTATTAGTTTAAAAGTTACAGTGCTTGATAAATTTCATATATTTTGGGTTGACACTTCCCTTAACATCGTCATCAAGTGATTTGGGCATATTTTACTCACAATTATTTTTGTGTAGCTTTTAATATTCAAAACAAAATTGGGTCAAAAAGTGAATTTTGTGATTTTCTCAAAAAATCTACAAGGGGTCAAAATTGACGCCAAATTTGGATTCTCTGATTCATTTCCTTTCAAAAAATGTATACTTTTATATGCATTTATTTGATTAATAGTTCAATAATAATAGCACTTGCAAAATTCAAAAAATCAAATCAAAAACTTCCTTGAGTCCCCCCTTAAATCAAATTATTTATAAAAAAAAATCACCAATTTAAATCAACTTGTTTTAGTTTTAATGTTGGTAATTGTAAGTGAATTCTTTCTTAAATCGACTGTTTTACTTCATACTTAGTACTTCTACATTTTTGGATACAACTAAATACCATCTTGCAAAATTGAACAGTCCGCACATGCGCTTGGAGATAGGCTTAGAAGTAGTATTTTTTAGTACTCAGGGGGGTTAGGATTAATATTTATATTAGGAAATCTCCCAGTTACAGCTTTATACAGCACATCCTACACCAAATAAGTACCTCATTAATGCCAAGTTCACCCTACTGTTAATAGCCCCTCAATATAAAATATAAGTTTACCCCTCTATACAGGGTGTCTCAAAAAAAATTACAACGCACCATTAGGCGTTCATAACTTCCTACTTAAGTATCTGAGTTTTACAATTCAAACGGCAAAATAAGGCCAAATTAGTTTTCTACAATTGGCAGAAAACCGCGTTTATTTTTGGTAAGTAATTACAGAGATATCAGTGATTACGTAAGAGTAGTCACAGAACGCCTCCATCCAAGTTTGCATATTTTGACAAATTTTCGCATGCGCGGCTGGTTACTTACTCATTAACGTTCAATTAGCCAGCGACTGTTTAATACTGTGATTAGTGTGATAAATCGATAAATTTGTGATCTAAGAGTACTGAGTAATCGATCATAACACTCATAACACCCAGGAAACACAAAATATTACATCTCATTGTAAGGAAAGAGATGACCATACTCGATTAATGGTTACAAACCTTTATTTTGTTTTCAATTGCGATATTAATAATTTGACCATCATGGGCAAAATTGGCGATAATATGCATGATTTCAGCCTTCAAGTTGAAAATGTGAAGACTAGAAGTTTGATGAGTTGTATGCGCGATGTTATCAGTTTTTGAAATTGGTTTAATCACGACAATGTTCATATTTACTAAAATTGTTCATTTTGTTTTCAATTGTTATAAAAAGATTGAACTTATCGTGCAAATTGGCGATAATAAATTTAAATTTTGCTGGTCTCAAGTATAAAATGTGATGAAAATAATCTAGACAACTTTTATTTTATATTTTTTGTTAAACTTTGGTGTAATTTGGCATATTATTTGGTTTAAAATAAAATCTAGAACCAGAAAAAAAGGTTTATCCATGTTATCTTGCAGAAGAGTATTGATTGATTTCAGTGTCCGTGCTGTCTGAATCACTCAATATGAGCAAACTTGGATGGGAGTGTTTCCTGACTAATGTTACGTAATTGCTCATTTCTCCGGAGTTACTGAACCGAATCACGTCCGGTTTTCCTTAAGTTATAGCAAACTATTTTGCCTTAATTTTGTCATTTGAATTGTTCTATTCTGACACTTATTCAGAAAGTTACGATCCTCTAAAGAGGCGTTGTAATTTTTTTTGAGACACCCTGTATAGATTTAGGAGTAAGTAGAAATGTCCCTCAAGCCATTTCCCTTTTGCACACCAGCAAATAACTGAAAGGTGATGACTGCTAATTCGTAATAAGCCTGCAAGAAAACTGGCTTGATTTTAAGGGTCATAATTTCAATTAGACACTTCAGGTATAATTATAACAACTTCTTGTGATTGTTTTGTGTGGTTTGCACTCCTTGCTTCTTGCTCCTTTCTACCGGTCATTTTAGCAGATACGTTAAAGATAACAGTGATTTTTGATCGTTTTCCGTATTTTCACTGACTTAAAAGGTCAGTGAAAGTTTGTCAGGGATTTAAAAATTAATCTGATTTTGATTTGAGGATTAATGATATGTTGCACAACTGTAGGTATTATTAGAAAATAACAATAGTATTTATTGTGGTTTTAATGAAAATTCCATTATAAATACATAATACTTTACTAATGCGGTCATTGATCGCTAGAATATTTGCAACAAGTAGAAATCCCATTTTGCCTGGAGCAAAAGGCTCCCTCTATTTATCGTTACAATTAGTCATTCCCAAATGCAGACTGCATTTTGTAAATAAAAAAGACTTTGACAATGACTGAAAATCCGGAAAACCACAAAAATTCATGTAATATTGTTGCATAGTCTAACTGTTAAACTATGTAACCTATGTTTTCATTTGTTTTGTAGTTTAAATTTGGCGAATAAGATGCCATCCCCATTAATTGATCAAATTTGATTTTTTTTCTCATGTTTTGAATGGTCAACATATTGATGTTATGAGACGATATATGTGTTGTGTTGAGTTGTTTTAAGTGGTAAAGTTTAGGTTGAATTTGCTTGAGTCAGGTTTTAAAGAATATAGTAAAAAAGGATTGAGTCGAGTTTGAGTAACTTACGTTTGTGTTATGTAAGGCGACAGAAGCAGGGGATGTGGGGTGGGGGACACATCCCCTAAATGTCACCCCCTCTACTCCTCCCTCCCCCCTAAAATTTGCCAAGCGCTCCATAGAACATGTGTATTAAATATGTCTATGTTCCTCTAAATTTTCCTCATCCCCCATTATTGTTGACGCTTCTGCTGACACTGGTAATATGGGCAATTCCAAGCAAATGTCAACCAAATAGCCAAAATTTCAAATGTGCATCCAAAGTTTAATTCTATGCCTATAATGTAGGCAAGAGTCCAAAGTTCAGGAATTTTTAGTTTGTTTAGCGATACTATGTTTTTTGATGTATAAACTAGCTAATTAGCATAAATTTGCATATTTGCAGCTTACAAAATCAGTGAAAAGGCTTGTTTTTATTTATTCCATATCTTTTAGACACATAGGTATGATGTTTAAATAAATGTCAGGCACAATAGTAGTACTGATGGGAAAAGTTTTGATATAAATTTAATTTTGATCAACGGCCGATTAGTCTTGTTAATCCAGGTAATTAGTATGCATTGCATAATCTCATGTCATTCCGCAACGCAAAAGTACAATTTTTTAGGATAGCAAGAAAAAAAATGTACCCTATTTTCATTTAACTATTTTTTCTCTGCACACAATTGACATGCTTCACAATGATCAAAAAAAATTGGAAAATTCTGTTAATAAATAGCGTTAACGAGCGTTGCGGAATGACATGTTGCGGAATGACGGTGCGGAATGACAAAGGTATTAATCCCTATATTTAGGCAATTTATTGAGCAAATTGTGATATTTTTGTGTACTTGGTATAAGATCATCCTTATTTATGATAATTCATTCAAATATGGACTCTAAACTTCTAAAAAAGTTTCAAAATTGATGAAAACTCATAATTTGCTGAATTAGGCAACTTTGATGTGCAAGCTGTTGAATTCGGCAACTTTATCACAAAATCATGGCTACTTTACCTGTAAATGATGATTTCAATGTGAAAATAGTTGGGTTACTTGTATTCACGAATTTGTAACATATGAAATGCCACTGATTACTCTTTCTTTTATTTTTTATGCATATTAAAGCATAAAAACATGTTTTTTCTTTTCTCTATGGAGTTTTGCACACAAATTCACACTGTCATTCCGCAACGTCATTCCGCAACACCTACTTTTATTTTTTGATGACCTACTAGACATCCTAGCTGATGATTAAGTTTTATGAAAATGCTTTTGTCAGTTAGCTAACACTTCAAACCTTCTAAAAAGTAACTTCAATAATGATACACTCTAAAAAGTTCACAGAGTTTTCACTTTGTGTAAACATGTAAAAAAAACACCAATCGTCTGCGTCATTCCGCAACGCAAATTTGCATATGCAAAATAGGATACTTGGAAGGGCAGTCTAATTTTTTCCCTAGGTTTATTTTTTTAGTATCAATCGCTATTATCAAATAAAGTTGTAAAATGGGGAGTAACTACAAATCTCTGGGTTTTACACCCAAAAGAAAGTGGATTTTTGTGTGTAAATGTCATTCCGCAACGCGTGGAATTGCCCATATATTGATATCTGAAGGATGGTTGCCATAACCATAGATGGATCTATGCCATAATAACATACATGTTATGCACTTATCAATTGTATTCCCGGCCCTGGGGGACCTGGGGATAGCAGGGATATTAGGGCCGGGACGTACAAATTGCCGATGTGACGTCCCGGGTACAGTCGTGTACGTCCCCGCTACACGGGGGGCCGGGACAAAGTGTACGTCGTCGTACAGTCCCGGCCCCTCATAGCCGGGACAAAGTGCACTGTGTATGCATTTTGTGTACCTTAGCGTACGTCCTGGCTATGTATGTGTACACCCCGGGCGCACATTTGTGTACCCTAGCGTAGGCCCCCGCTACACTACCCGGCCATTTCCCAGCTTATTTTTTCAGTGATGTACGTCCTCCATACACACCCCTGGCTAACAGGGGCACCTTTTGTACATTCCGTTACAAACCCCAGCATTGCCGGGCAACTTGTTTTGAAGGGTTTGCGTACGGTCCCGGCCATGTCTCAGGTCCCCCTGTGCCGGGGATGCAATTGATAAGTGCTTTACTGTACAGGTCACGAGGTTCCAGCAATGAGTACTGCATTCATTTAACTCTTTGCAGTGACATCAGAGCGTACTCTAATGATTGACACAGCATTTAAGCGCCAGTGCTAGGCTCTGTCTTTGATGTGAATACTTGGGCTTACACAATCACGCCAATATGATATAGTGTGCGATCATAATACACTCCGATGTCGCTGAGTTAGACGAAATATAGACATAATTTGCTGAAACATGGATTTTCACCTGTATCGCTCAATTTTTATTCTACCCCATGCTGTATTTACATGTATAATCTGGCACAGAGAGCTATAAATAAGAAAATCCAGATGACCCAATCACCCTGCAACTGGTATGAATGTGAACTTGGGGTTATAATTTGAACTTGGGATTAAACCCCACAAATGTAGAGATATTGCACAATACATTCTCTGTGTAGCATTAATGGGACACATGGCCATTACAGGTGTCAATCTAATTGTCACTCTAGTATTTGTTTCTTTTAGAATGTGAGGAAAGTACGCATAAACATCGGATTCTGACTTCTCTAAAATTTCACTCTGAAGTGGGAGGCACCGTTGTTAGGTTGAAGTTAGAGGGGGCCAAGGGGGAGAGGCATCTTCCCTCATGTCCCAAATTCCAAAAAAAGTATAAATTAATTTTCCAAATGAATTGAACAAAGTAATTTCCCCCTCCCTATAATGGGGCAAACGTCTGCATTCGGAGAAAATGTACAATTTGGGGGAAATAATGCCCCCCCCCCTAATTCTTGATATTGCCTGATCCTTATTTCAAATGGAAAAGTTTGAATCCAAAAGGAAACTGTAGGTGTGCACCTGGGATAGTAAATACATATTAATGTGTGGCTTAATTTATACTAGTGTGTATTGATTCAAACAGAATTATTATTATTAGAAGTCTTGCAGTGGGAAAAAATATGTCCGTCGCCCCCTGGAATCGAACCCGGATCGCCAGGGTGACAGGTGCCTGACACAACCACCACACCACAAGCACTGGATTGCCCAGATTAAATTTTCACAGACCACATACACCCGTTTTCTTTCTTTCGCAGCATGGGATAGAAGTTGTGTGCTGGCCATTTGGTTCTGTGTAGGGTAGTAGGGTTAGTGTAGGGTTATAGAATTGAAAAAAGAGCTGTATTTACAATAGGAGCAGTAACGTCAGGCCATATTCAAGATTAGACAGGTCTGACAAATTCTTGACAAAATTTGACTGGCATAATGGTTACATTTCAAAGTGGAATCGGGGGGGGGGGGGGGGGGGGGGGTGGGTGGGGGGGGAAATGCTAGTTACCGATCCACCCTACCGATCTATTGGACTATACCTTACCTGTATTAACCCTACCCGCCCCCCCCCCCCCCCCCCCCCGGAGTGCTAAAAATGCTATATCCTAATTCCATCTCCAAGCGCCTGTGCCGACGGTTTTCGATGATGTATTCAACCGAGCCTGTATAGTGAGTGCTGTATACTGCGGGAACTGGCTGGCGTAGTGGGTGGGACATAGGGCCGGTGTCCAGATGGTACCCGGCGATTTAGTTGGTGATTTTCTTCGAAAATTGTGATCCCGGTCAAAACCCCTAAACCGGGGTTAGGGTTAAAAGACATTGAAATAAAAATACACCTTGTGTAATCGCAATACATTTTCAGTTTGTCGACATGTTTTCAGCTGGTTTTGTTCATCATTGTATTGTGGATAATGAATGAATGGGTCATCATCATCAAATTGCCGAAGTAAACAGCAGCTTTTCTTGTTTTAGGGATTTTCCCTAGCCATTCATAAAACATGTGCGAAGTAAATAAAAATAAGTGATGCGGATGTGCAATAGCGATTCCAGGGGTGTCAATTATTGATCCCCCTCGGAGGAAACAAAATTTACCACGACGTTTCTAGAAAAGTAAATCGTAAAAATTAAAAAAACTACCGACGGTTTTCGATGACGTAATCAACCGAGTGCGGTATCGAGTAGCTTTGGGCCGTGGCCTAGTGGGTGGGACATAGGGCCGTGGCCTAGGTGGTGGGATATAGGGCCGGATGGGTCATCATCATCAAATTGCCGATGTAAACAGCAGCTTTTTTCTTCTTTTAGGGATTTTCCCTAGCCTTTCATAAAACATGTGCAAGGTAAATAAAAATAAGTGATACTCCCCATGTGCAATAGCAATTCCCGGGTCGGCAATGATTGATCCCCTAAGTTGAAGGAAATAACATTTACGATGATGTTTCTAGAAAGTAAAAAAACCAAACAACTGCGGAGCATATCAAAATCCCCAATTTTAGAGAATAAGCTGTCCGGCAATGAACCCCTCCACCCAGTAGCGTAGCCAGACGGGTGCAAAGGCCCCCCCTGAAAAATAATTTGACCGGGAAATCAGGAACCAAGCGAAAAATCGGGAAGGCAAAGGAAGGGAAAGAAAGGTAGAAGAGGAAAGAAAGGGAAGGGAAAAAAGGGAAGGAAAGGAAAAAGGGAAAGGGAAAGGGAAGGAAAGAAGGGAAAAGGGAGGAAACGGACAGAAAGGAGAAAGGAAGACATGCAAATTATTTGGAAATTGCAGTTTTTCACTCCGGTATGGAGACGCAACGCCTCTACCCCCCCCCCCCCCCCCCCCCCCCCCCCCCTCCCGCTTGTCATTTTCTTACTCGACGGCAATTTAAAAAGTTACATGAAAAACCTGGCTACTGGCTACGCCACCAGGTCGAACTGTTGCTCACCGGGAAAAATACACTTTGCCCCCCTGACAGTGACCCTGGCTACGCTACTGCCTCCATCCCCACCGCTGTTCTACGGGCCTGGCCGATCGACCCATTCTGAAAGGTGCAATTGATTCTGTACGAGGGCGTAGCTTGAGCCAATACTCTAATGATAAAAAATGTCCTAAAAATGTAAATAAAATTGTGACAATAAGAAATACAAAGTTGGGTTTCAATCACAGCTTTATAAATATGTCAGTTTTATTTTAAAACCAATTTTGAGGGCATAACCCCCTTTATTAAAGGTATATTATGTGATATTTTCCAGGGGACGCCCTTAACATCGAGAACAAAAATTGAAAGCAGTTGTTCTTACAGATTTACATCTCTGATCATAAATCGAACATACATTCCAAGTTATACAGGGCGATATGATTCTTAATTACTTCAAAATCATGGTTTTAGAGTGAAAATAAACTGTCGGATGCCCCGACAACTTATTTTACTCTAGTCTAAATTCACTCTAAAACCATGATTTTGAGGTAATTAGGATTCGTATCGCTCTGTAACTTGGAATGTATTTACGAGTTATGATCAGAAATGTAAATATGCAAGAAAATCTACTTTCTAAAAAAAAATCATGAATAGAGGGCGCTCCCTGGAAAAGATCACATAACATGCCTTTAAAAAGGATATGATTCATCAAATTCCTTGTGAACGGTTACTTTTAGGGCTGGAATAAATGTTTATATCCCGTGAAGCAAACAAAATTTCCAAGAAAGAAAGCTAGATTTTCCTCCATTTCATATGTATTTTCTTTATTTCCTCCAAATACCCATATTTCCCGGGAATGAGATTCCCCAATTCCTCATTTTTCCAGGCCTGGTTATTACTTTTCCTTGAGAATCTGTGTTCAGAACAGTTTATAAGAATGCATACATGTGGATGCTTAAAACTTTTAATAATACATTTGTGATACGATCTTTGAAAACCCGTCGGATATCGCAAAATGTGAACTAGGGATTACGGGTTAAAATGTAAAAAAAAACCTTTTTAATTTTAATTTTTGATTTTTTTTAAAGATTTTTTTAGTAAATTGATGTCCAATACTTTGTGTCATCATCTTTTATGAACTTTCACCTTAAACAACTTACTTATGTCACTTTTCTTATTAACCTTATATGTTTTTCTAGTAACTATGTATCTTTGTTGGCCTGTTTTCATGATTTCTTGTTTTTTGATCGAAACAGCTCTGTAATCAGCACAGTTTCAGCTTTCTTATGATGTAAATAATTACATCCAATATGAAAAATCCCACCATGTGGCGGGTTTTCACAGATCGCATCACATTTTATTCAAATTTTATGTGGCAAAACACAGCGAGGATGCTCTTTATCAAGGGACCATTTAAAGCAGATGATGCCGGACATGGGCTTGTTCACAAATATTCAAGGTTAAATAATGTGTACGAGGTTACGTGATCAAGCGAATGGGACAAACAGTTTACAACGGTTAAATTCAAAAATGATACTGACACTGGAGTTGGTTATCAAACTCCATCCGTTTTAGGATGAAATAATTTAGTTCCAACGTGTGATTAATTTTCTGGGGTCATATAACCAAAATCCATTTTTACATTGAAACCAATGGAGATTCAAAATGTATGTCCATTTGTTTCCACCGTCGTCTGATTTTAATGTTTAAAAAGAGTTAATGTAGCCAGTAGCGGATACAGGGGAGGGGGGGGGGGGGGGTGGAGGAGCGGGTGCCCCCCAGTAAAATTTGACAATATACCTTTTTTGTGTACCACTTTACACATGTACCTTTTTCAGTTTTTCAGAGACATAGGTAGGTTCCTTCAGTACATTTGCCACTTGTACCATGCGATTTTTTTTGGCCGGTTTTGGGACAACCACATCTGTTCTCAAAACACACTCTATTTATGATTGATTTTGTTAACCCTTTGTAAATTTGTTTTTTATATTATGTTTTTGCCAAAATACCATTGCATAATATTTAATGTAATTTTTTCCACATTTAAAATCACAAATTTAGGGAATTTTCAAAAAATAAAAAATCCATAAGAAATATCCAAATGAATCCGAAAGTTCTCAATTAAAAGTATAGATATAATTAATTTGGCACAATAGTTGTTGTTCTGCGGTGGTATAATAGCCGATATATAGCTACCTTAAGACTACATGTAATAATATTGAGTAAAAGCTATTCACATCAAAATAACTTGCAATAAGTCAAAATGCCATCGTATCTGCCTTTGAGCTTTTTATTGGACATGCTACAGGCTTAAAAGCCATATTTCGACTTGAAAATAGATTTCCGTTACACATCTTACATTGGCAACTGTCGAAGAGTTCATGAAACAGTGTCATCCCTGATCTGTCAATAATAAAGATTTATTCCCACCAATCCTAAATTAGTGGTTATCATCAAGTCACTGATTAAGTGTTGTGGGGAAACCAATTGACACTTTGAAAAAAAGTGTTTTAGTCAATATTATTTTTCATATGTCAGTTTACAGTAGATTGTTTTCAAGGCTCCATTTTTCACACATAGCTAATACAATTTTCCAACTATAAGCTGTTACATTCCTCATTGTGTTTTGTTCGTTTGTTCTCCCTGTTTGACTCTTTTTTTCTTACCTGGCAAGAATAATATTTGCCCACTTTGGTGTTGCGCAAACTGTTTTGGGGTGCAGAATGGGACAAATATTTATGGGGAGTGAAAATTGTCCGCTTTTAACTTAACAATAATCTTCTACAAAACCCTATGAGTTGCCACTGATGAGGGATGAGTACAGGCAGATGACAGCCCCAATGTCAACCTCAATTATAGTGTGTACTTGAACTAGGTTGACCCTTCGGAAGACCTTGACTGGAGCACCAGGATAAAACAATGAACTGTATAGTATTTTATTAATGCTTCTGGATTGAGAAAAATATCCAGAAAATGATAATCAAATGTGGCCATCAGACTGAATTATGCAGTGTGTAAATATGTGGCATTGAGTTGAGTCCCTGGTGAGGTTTTGCTGCTGTTGTACAGTGGTAGCCAGTGTGTGAGATGCAGGGGCGGATATTTCTTGTTAGGTGTGGGGGGGATGATAAGTTTTGCCCCTAAAAAATTAAATTGAGTTGGTACCATCCAGGCGGTGCGCAGCACCGCACTCCGAGCTATGCTCGGACAGGGGGAGTCTGAGGGGGGATGTGGCCCCCTCAGAAGTAGAAAAAAATTCAATTTTCAAACTCATTTGGTGCGATCTGGTGTATACTTTTGACGAATATTGTATTGAAAAGCCATCGCTTCATTTTCAATAATTTTTTTTTTTATTATCAATGAACAAAAGAAGTTGAGCATTTTTTATACTGATATATTCTTGATTTTAGTATAGATGGTTTAAAAGCTCCAACAGGGGGGAGTCTGAGGGGGGATGTGCCCCCCTCAGAAGTAGAAAAAAATTCAATTTTCAAACTCATTTGGTGCGATCTGGTGTATACTTTTGACCAATATTGTATTGAAAAGCCATCGCTTCATTTTCAATAAATATTTTGTTTTTTATCAATGAACAAAAGAAGTTGAGCATTTTTTATACTGATATATTCTTGATTTTAGTATAGATGGTTTAAAAGCTCCAACAGGGGGCGTCTGAGGGTAGGGGGATATGCCCCCCTGAGAAGTAGACATTTTTTCAATTTTCAAACTCATTTCGTGCGATCTGGTATACTTTTGACCAATATTTTATTGAAAAGCAATCACTTTATTTCTGATCAATATTGGCTTTTTAAATAGGCAGATATAGGCCTATACAAGAAAGAAGTTAATTAGTTACCTCCAAAAGATGGATTATTAACGTACATACGCGTATGTATCCTAACCAACGTACAATAAACTCCAAACGTTCTTATGTCCTTCCCTCCCTCTCTTTTTCCTTTTTTTTCTCCTTTTTCCCCTTTTTTTCTTTCCTTTTTTCCTTTCCCCCCCCCCCCCCCTTTTTTCCTTTTTTTTGTTGGTAGATGTGAAAAATCAGGGGGGGATGATTACATTGACCAACCCCCCCAGGTCAAAAAGTGGGGGGGATAAATCCCCCCCATCCCCCCCGGGATATCCGCCCTTGGTGAGATGGATTACTCATCAGAAATCAGGCAAACAGGCGAGGTGAACACAGGCCAGCCAGAGCTATAATAGACATATAGGGGAGAATTCTGGGTAGTTGAAGCTTTAATTATTAAGAAGCCGTAAGGCAGTCAGAACGGCAGCAACGACGACGACGCCACCGACTCGAGCAGCAAGTCGGTTAGGATTACCCCCGTAACGTAGTGACGTATTTATCTATTCCGGGATAGGTTTTTTATAGACGAGGATTTGGGAGCTTTACTCCACGCCTGTATTCGGGTTCGTCTTGCAGGGTTGTTGATTACTTGCAATTAGGGCGTACAAGTCCTGTGAGCGCTGTTTTATGATCTTGACGATTATCGCTGTCTGGATATATTATTGGGCCATCCCGGCTGCGGTCCCAACATGGCATATCATGTAACTAGTAAGTAATATCTGTAGGTTAGGACCCATCCCATGTATAGGGGTGGTGGTGGTAGGGGGTGGTGTCACTTATCACGGTTCATGTCAATTACGTTCAATTATATGTGTCGTGAAAATATTTTTAGCTTTTAAAAATATCATCATATTTGTTGTCGATAGGGAGTGGCTTAGTAGTGGTTACCATATCGGAAGAATGCGAGGCTTCCAAATTTGATTCGGTTAAATATCCAAGGTAATCTCTCCCACACATGTTTCCTAATAATATTTCAAAATCAGGAAAAATAAGCTTTTCTCATAATAATAATACAATGGGATTTAGCACCTTTAAGATCCATCCAGACGGCTTTGTGATGCACTCGATGCATAACTAATGCGTGGAGTTGCTGTGTGTAGTAATACGTGTTGGATCTTGAATTCAGCAGACTTGCAACAATGCACTTGACTGTATATTATAATATTATGAGTATAGGGCATGGCACTTTGCATTTTTAAATTACCATCTTGTGAAAAAAAATATGACAGATTTTTATCATTTTGTCTGTCAGCAGCATCTGGGTATGACAGGCGATCATGTTAATGGCATCAAATGCAAAAGTGTGTTTATAATGTGTACAATCAATTCTGATTTGATTTTTTTCTCTCGATGAATTTGATTCTAATTTAGGGAAAATCGGGTGATCTCCTTTAAATATGATGAGAATCAAGAATGTCACTGGTGCCAACCTTGTCAGTGTTCAGTTTAGCTATTAAAAAAACACAAAGACAGTAAAAACCCACTTCATATCATAAGAAATTGTTCAATGTTGGGTGGGTCAGAATGAGACTGGGAGCTATAATTCTAGGTTTGATGTTGTGAGGTTATGTGCCCTGAAATTGTGATGCTTAAAGGGGCACGGAGAGATTGGCGATAAAAATGAAATTTAAAAATAATAAAAGTTTCAATAGAATAGATATAATAGAACCCAGAAACGTAATATTTCATGAAAAGGGTTGAAGTGATGGCGCTAGATAGACATTCTAGTGAAGCCATATGTGCCGAATTCTGCAGTTTAATAATTTCGATGTGATCTACATCGATATTAACAAATTGTGAAATATTACATGATATACTGCAAATTGAGGTAAAGGGTTTGAGATGGTGCCCAAGTATTACTTTTGTGCAAAAAAACTAATTTTCACGAAAATTGTGGTCGCACTCCCATACGTATCTCTCAATGCCCCTTTAAGCCCTATAATAAAGTAATGATGTACATTTAAACTCTACAGGTATTTCAATGCACCATACAGAACTTCTACTTTGAATAAAGCGATTTCCATGATAAGTTGTTTTCATATACAATTTTTAAGGGTTTATATTTTCTTCTCTTCCATTTTGATTTTATGACTTCTGGAAAAAGAAACAGTACATGTAGTTTGTCTTAACATGTGTTTTGTGTGTATGTGAAGCATTCTTCAGGATTTTAGGTGAATTTGTTCAGTGACAGTTAACTGTCACTGATTTGTTAAAGCATAGATCTGTGGTTAAAGTGACCCCATGAACATCGATTATATAATATGAAAACATATGGTGAAATGATTGAGACAGTGTTATAATATTAAATACTAAGCCTATATAATACTTGATCAACCATTCTATTTAGTTAGCAGTCATTGACAAGTATTGAACTGGATTGAATCAAGATCCATCCAGAAGGTTCATGCTGAGGGTATCACGGTATAATTTTGATCTATGGACTACAGTCTAATCCCAATCCAGGGTTAGCATTCCTTCAGAGAAATATCTTCCATGTCCATGACTCTAATATAATGTTCTACTATGTGGTCTTTCCAAATTTGGATATAATTTAATGTTCTACTATGTGGTCTTTCCAAATTTGGATACATTTGTTGTAATTCTCTTCAAAGGGGAGGGAGGGGGGGGGGGGGGGGGGGCATAAATATGCAAAAAAGGTAAACGGGTTGCAAACTTTTTTCTGACCCTCCTATTTGATGTTAATTATACTTATGACACAACTCTACCTAACGCACCAATGGCGTGTGTCGAAATTTTGCATTTTCGTAGACACTAGCAAAATCATTAAATAAAAGAATATGAACTCTATTTTGTGATGACCCTCTAGTAATACATTTGTGACCCCTCGAAGAAAATGTAAGCCCCTTTAAAACGATTTGAAGAACATCGCAATTTGTCAAAAATAATGGTGAAGTAGAATTTTTAGCCCTCAACATTTTATCTCTGCTATTCTCGCCTTTTAGATTGATATATTTTTCTTTTCTTTTTTTGCCCTCAGATATTTTCATGATTTGAAGCGGAAAAATAAGAAGGCAAAAATACCCAATCCGTCAATTTTCAGATTGTACATTTTCATCTCTCCTTAGGAAATCAACATTATTTCATGGGTTGATGGTTTCATGGAAAATATCTATTCTGGAAAGTTGTGACAATATAATTATAAGCTTCTTAAAAATATCACCATACAATACTTATTGGACAATATGAAAACAATTACCATCTACCGAATTGTTTTCTTATCTCAAATGGATAAGTCCCAAGAAGTCCTGAATGAATAGCAGCGGCCAGTTGATAAAATCAAAACCCAGTGGCTAGAAATAGTTTCAAATTGAAAATGTGTAAGTGTCCAAATCCAACAATACTCTGTACAGATTTCTTCATTGTGTCGATAACAATAGTTAACTACCCAATCAAATCGGTGATCAATGGCCAGGGCATTCAGTGCCATTCACAGACATACAGCTCACAGTACTGCATACTAATTTCAGCTTGAAAGAAATCCAAATAATAAGCTGCCCGTTGAAGGGTCAACCAATAAAAAGGTCTTATGTCGTTGTAATCGGTTGATAAATAGGCGCTGATTTTGATAATAACACTCTCAAGGGTTTGTTTCGAAAAGAAATGGAGTAAATAAAAGAATTGTAATTCAGAACTTAGACCTTTTGAAAGGGTAAGTTGCTACTCCGAGTTTCACGCTTGTGCGATCTTCAGACAACTCTGTAATTTAGATATACAACAGTGTATTTAGTTTGCCTTTACTTTGAAATTAATGAAATATCCAGGGTTATGGTTATGGAAGAGTATGTATGTATTTACATGAGGTAGGTCAAGTGATTTGATTTTGGATCTTGGATTGGTATCTAAAATATAATGCCAAAAGGGCGCTTCATCCAGAGTTGTGTAACAATGCAAATTTTGTATTGATCTATTCCAGAGACGACTCAAAACATCAATATTTACAAATCCTTATGGTGATTGACCATGCATAAAACAGTTTATAATTTCACGGCAACTTAATTTAGCGAATTAGCATTTAGTCAACTTTTTGCAGCAATTTAATTTCACTAATTGGTATCATCTTCCTATATAAACCAATATAAATAATATAATTTGCGGCAATTTAATTTGGCGAATTGGATCTCCTAGCGAAATTAAATTGCTAGCAAAATTTAGTTGTTTTACAGATATACCATAATTAAAGCTAATCATCTTATATCATCAAGTCGTTTCAATAAAATGATATATTTCTGAATGTAAGGGCACACGCTATATCTATCAATATACTCTTTAATATGACATTTGCATTCTAGGCATCATGAATCATACCCGTGCACCTTATCACAGGGTCAAGTTGGCTCAAACTGATTTGTATAGGTAATTGAACCATGCCCACAGGGAATGAGGTTTTGTGGGCTGTGTTGTGTGTGCACTGTGGCTTTACTTGCCACACTGTAAATGACAACCCGGAAGTGGCCATTGGTGTCTGTCACAGTTGCATGGACACTGCATATCACAATTGCTGTGTTAGCACTGGCTACATGTAGCAAACACATTGGCCCATCATATCCACACCTACATCCCACTTTGCCTGTCAGGATGGTAGTGTACATGTGTCAATGGAATACTGTTTAGGACCTGATAACATAGCTAGGCCTTCAGTGTAGGCCTATCTATCAATATCTATCTATATTATCTACTCACTATAATTTGTCTGGGCAATTTGTAGTCAGAGGTTTGTGTTTGTTGTTACGGATAGGCACACATGTTACGTAAGTACCACTGGTAAAGCTGTGTAAAATGTTATCATAAACTTTTTGTATGTGTTTCTTCCCTGTATGTATGCATGGACAGCCATTCCATTTCTCTATGCTATTAATCTTATTCTTGATTATGTTGTCAGTTTGGCTTGTTCATGAAAAGAAAAAATGTGCGATATTGTTTTGACTATTTCTTGATTAAATTTTGATTGATTTATCTTGTAATTTTAGTTGTATTTTACGTACAATTTGACTTTAGGAAATTAATTAATTTGTTTAAGGGGCTGTTTTTGTTGTTGTTGAGGGAGTCACAAATATTAATGATGGGTCATAATATTTTTGGATTAATTTCCTATGAATAATTGATTCCCCCCCCCCTCACCCCTAAGATATACAAGCATGCCTCACCCCCTAAGATAGACAAGCTTGCAAAAGAAGTTTAAATATTAATAGAGATATCCAATTGCTAGTATGCTACAGTCCCCATTAGATTTTGGCGATGTCTTTCTCCATACTTACGCCTCCGTAGAAGATTCTGAGTAATTCTGTTATACCCTTCACAGAGGTATTCATAGTGCATGATTTTTAAGAACGACGCATACTACCGATGTTGGTGTGTAGGGTATAACAGAATTATGCCGAAGATTCATTGATTGATAGTGGACAGGGTTACTGATATGGATATTTGTTAGTTCAACTGGCTTGATCATAGTATAATTGATCACCACTTAACTTTACTCCGATCTGTCTTCATAGGCTTTAATGTATCTTTTTTAGCCATGGTGGAGGTATTGGTTAACACTGAAAGTGGCAGAGTTGTCTAACTAGCTTGCCTAATTTCTCCCTCTGGAGCCTTCAAGTATTGTTTAGAATAGATTGTTAATTGTGACCTCAGTTAAGGTCAATGTTAAAAGTACCTATCACTTAAAGGGGCATTGAGAGATGTATCGATATACTAAACTAGCAAATAACGTAAAGATAATCATCAACATAGCCCAAATCCAAAATGTCATACAATTCCGACATCGCCTTCATGCCAAACTAAGCAAATAACAGCACTTCCAGGTTGAGATTTGCCGCGAAAGTCCGTGAATAAAACTTAGCATGACTTTCGAATTCAGCACCTTAGTTTCGATAATTATGATCATATCGAAACTAAGAAAATCATGAAATTTTATAATGATAAACGGCGAAGGTTGGTAAACTGTATCAGATGGTAGTTAGTACATGTATATGCCTAAGTATTACTTCGATGCAAAAAAACCTGATTTACAGGATAATTGAGGGCGCACTCCCATACGCATCTCTCATTGCCCCTTTAAAGGTACAGGATTCAAGCCAGTGGTATAAGTTCCAAAAGACACAAGTTGTGTTACTCATCATATTCTCTCGGCAGGGTGTTCCTGTAGGTTTTGTCTCACATCCACATTGGTGTTGTAAAACCGATGCAGGTACAAAGATATATCGAAGTTGGAACAAAAGGAAATTAATAATATCATAGTGTTATATGATATCTTAATTTCCTTGTAAAAATCTATCATTAAAACACTCACATTTTCTGCATGACAGACCCTGAGACGAATATACCCGAAATAGGTATTCAAGGTATATATATTCGTTTCAGATAAACCATTTCTGAACTGAGGTGATGTTATACAGCCATCTTGGATGGTTGGAATTGAATTTCTTTAAAAATTGCCCAGTTCAGCGTAACCTTCTCTTCATACTTTCAAATCCTGCGGAAGCCCCTGATAAATAAGTTGACTCAATAAATATTATCGGATATTTAGGTTTACATTTTAGAAGTTGTAATCTAGATAAATTTGTTTCTAGCAAACAATGAACCAGGTAAATTTTTAGTTATTTTAGTTTTAACGTTCTTTGTTTTATTAGTCACAATTTCCCACACACATTCACAGAAATAATTGTTCACAAAAAAACTCTGGCACAAATATATTGCCAATAAAATCAACAATCTTCTTACAAATAAAGTTTTATAGGTCCATAAACCGTGAACTCTTGTGCATTAATCCACCCATGCTTTTACCATGCCATACACCTTGTGTACGCAAACCATACACTCATCATGATCATAATGCACTTATCAATTGCAAGCCCAGGCCCCTGGGGAAACGGGGCATGGCGGGGACCATGCGGGGACCGTACAGGAGTGTACAAAAAATGATGCCCGGCTATGCGGGGGAGTCATGATCATAATCAGGGTTGTCTCCAGGGCAATTTGAGTGCCGGCTAATTTTACTGATGGCGAGCGGATCACGGCGCGGGGTCCAGGAGCCTGCTTAGGTTTTTTAGGTTTTTTGTAATGCAATTTGGCCTATTTGAGGGTTCCTGCCACATACTTTCTTATTTTATGAGGCAGTTTAATGATTTTATCCATGTAGAATAGAAAAAAAACAAAAACAAAAAAACCCCCCTTTTTTTTTTGTCCCTTTTTTTTATTTTTAGTGCCGGTCGGCCAGCGTGTGTGCCGGCTACAACCGACCGGCGCCGATCGGCGTGGAGACAACCCTGATCATAATGCACTTATCAATTGCAAGCCTGGCCCCTGGGGACTCGGGGCATGGCGGGGACCATGCGGGGACCGTACAGGAGTGTACAAAAAATGATGCCTGGCTATGCGGGGGAGTGTACGCAGACGTACAAACTGTGCCCCCGCTAGCCGGGGCGTGTAGCGGTGACGTACGCCAAGGTACACAAATGTACACCCTAGGCGCTTGCTATAAATAAGCTAGAGATGCGATGCGCTTGACGGAATAAGCCTAAAAACACATAGGGAACACATAGAAATGCATTTCGTTATGGTTGCAGAAAGAAATAAGCGACATTGGGACTGTAGCCGGGTGAATATTTTGTCCTGGAAAATGGGTGAATGGACACTTTGTCCCGGCCAAGGGGGGCCGGGACTGTAGCGGGGACGTACAACAAATGGTGCCCGGCCCTGCGGGGACCGTACACGATTGTAACCGGGATGCCACATGGGCAATTTGTACGCCCCGGCCCTAATCCTCGCTATCCCCGGGTCCCTGGGGCCGGGGGATGCAATTGATAAGTGCATAATGTAAGACAAGTCTCCCAGATTCCACATCCACAATATGAGGTTTGCTGATGTGGTATTACAGGTTATTTCATGGGCAGAATTTTGATGAGAAATGGATGATTCATTCTTGCAAATATTCTAGCCAGTAGAATTGCGAGAATCCATTTAGTGCAAGAATCAAAATCTCATAATCTATGACAAACTTCTGACCCTCAATTTGGTGGTGTGTTAACACTTTCCATGCAGCAGGTGTCTGCAGAGGACATAAGATTTTACAAAATGTTTCAAAAATAGCAACGAAAAAATTAAATTGAATTTCCATATTTGGAATTGCCATCAGAAATGCATTAAAATAAGTATAAACATGCCTGGTGTTGGTTCAGTAATTCTTGAGATAAGACTTTAAAAGTTGGGAAAGGTCTCTGAAAAATCTGTTTTATATGGTGAAACTAATACTAGTATAGCCGCGTGGAAAGTGTTAAGGTTATAGTAATAGTGGTCTTTTCACAAATATTATATTCAAAAATGTATCCACAAAGGTGGCTTTTATTCATTTTGCACCATAGTTTCTTCTCATAAGGCGACGAACCCCCTCCCCCTGTTCTACAGGCGAACAGAATTAGGGTTGGTCGGTCGTTTTTTATTCTTCAAAATGTTTGTGAAAATTATAGTGAATTTCAACAATTTTTACATTTTTACAAAAACTTTAAAAATATTGGTGTAAAAAAAATGTTTTGAAAATTTGAGTTAAAAATAGGTCGGTCAGGCCTGTAGAACAGGGTTTTGTTTGTGTCCCCTAAGCGGTGAAAACTGTGTAACTGGAGTCTGTTTGCAGATGTAAATTTTATTGCAGAAAAATATCCATTCGATGAAAGAATTCCTAAAACTATAATCTCTATCTCTAATAGTAATAATGCCCCCGAACCCCAACCCCCCAAAGTGTACTACATGTACATGTACATGTGGGTTATTTAATTTAATTAATTAATTTATTTGGAAATGACACTCTTTACATCTGTGGCACACTGAAGTAAACGGTGGCATCCATCAAAATCAAAACTACAACAACAACATTTTATATTTACTTAAAAAATGTTAGCATGAATACCTCTCTGGCTACTTAACCTACTATTTTGCACTCATTTAACCACTTCTGAAGTAATCTAATTGTGTTAGGTCATTCAGACTACAGAGGTGTGATGGGAACCTTTTGATTGGCTTTTGTATTGATCAATACAGGTCAAGGCTTTGGACTTGGTTGTCATCCTGATTTTTTATTTTGTGCAGCTACATTGTAATACTTGTATTGTCTGATGAACGGTGGGTCAACTAATATCAAAGTGCCTCCAAACACTACTACTACATGTGGCCCAGATTGCCACTTATTTGACGGATGATAACAAAATTGTTTGTATTATTGCTTATTGCCTCAAATTCTGTAAATCAGCGAGCTCCTCATCTAGATAAACTATTCCGATATATGGTGCTAAGGCAAATAATAAACAGGGGGGGGGGGGTAGGGCACTGGCATTGGAAATGGTTATAGGTATGTGCCGCTTTGAAGACCCCCTTTTCACCCTCTTCTACTTGCTCTTAAGACCCCCTTTTGAGTCTGCATCAGCTTTTAAGACCCCATTTTGTTGAAAATTCATAAATCATGAAAAGTTGTGGTACAAAGCCCCAAATATATGAACAAAATATGCGTTCTGAAACCCCAATTTTAAAAAAAAATTGGTGTTCTTACTAAACAAATTGGGTAAAAAATAGTTCTTTTAAAGACCTTACTTTTTGGAGAAAATCGGTTCTTAAGACTAGTTCTCCGACCAGTTTTTGAGACCCTAGATGGCACACCCTACCCCAAAATAACTTGAGTGCCCCCCCCCCCCCGATAATAATCCCCATTAGAATTACCCACACAAATCTGAATCGCAAACTAGATACGATTTTACACTAACACTAACAAGCAGCCCAACATGTCTCCACTATTTAACGGTGCAGTTTATCATCAAATGTCATATAGATAGTTGTTTATTGGTCTGTTAACATTCCAATTACCGCCTTGTATGTCGTGTTGGCCACAGAGAGGAAAAAAAAGTTTGCCTTTCCGTTAAGCGACGATTTCCTGCCAGTGTCAAGCCGGGATCTTTGCTGTTAATTTGTGACATTCCCCCGCTAATTCTAGAGACCAGCCCAGGATACTTTCAAGCCAAAGTTGACAAATCTGATTAAAGCAGCCTTCACATGAATTGGCAATCCCTCAATTCATTGCTATTGTTTTTCCTGTTCCATAAACCGGCTGTTTCCTCCTTGTAACTGCAACTGCCTTCTAATCACGTTAATACCCATGATTTATTTTAATGAGGCACTTTTCCTGTCATGTTAGAATAGTTTCCCCTCGCTGAACCCCCACATTTGCTAATGTTTTCCTTTTGTTTTTAATTGTCGTTAATTTGCAGAGAGACCTAGACGCCGTCATGGAAACGGAGAGTGAAATAGACGATCGGGTGTACCTGGTGCGTATTCACCCTGGCAGCGTTGTCCCGGAAAGAACATGTGTAGTGGTGGAGGCCACCAAGCAAACCAGTTCAGAGGAAATATTAATACGAGTGTTGGAGAAGTTGAATCTAGAATATGTGGAGCACTACTACATTGCCGAGGTGAACCAGGAGTCGGGGCAGAGTTGCCTGGAGAGACGACTGCAGAACTCTGAGTGTCCCGTGAAATTACAGATTCTCTGGCCTAAGATTGTGTCAGATGGTCCGTCGGGAGAGGGAATGTTTAGGACCAATTTTCGTTTCTTTCTGAGAAATATTAACGAAAGTCCCGACAGCCGGGGAGAGCTGGAGTTGTCCGGCATGACGAACATCGAATCGTTTGTGAGCGGGTTCTTCCCGCACCCGTACACCACTAAGGAATATCACGACCTGTGCCATCTACCGGATCTTAACGAGAAGACGCTTTTGGATAACCTGTCGTCGCGGTTCAAACAGGGCAAAATCTACACCTATGTTGGATCCATACTCATCGCCGTCAATCCGTTCAAATTCTTCCCCATCTACAACCCCAAGTATGTCAACCTGTATCAGAATCACAGGTTGGGCGATTTGCCGCCGCACATATTCGCCATCGCCGACTCGGCGTTTCACGTCATGCTGCAGGAGAAGCGGAACCAGTGCATCGTGATATCGGGCGAGAGTGGCTCGGGGAAGACGGAGAGCACTAACCTGCTGATCCACCATCTGACGGCGCTGAGTCGCAAGGGTCATGCGAGCGGCGTAGAGCAGACGTTGCTAGGGGCTGGTCCTGTGCTTGAGGTAAGGTGGTCAACTGGAAATATCGACTACAATTTCGTGTTCATGTGAGCACTAATATCAAAATTCAAGAAATTCAACTTGTGTTGCTGCACTGTAAAAGCCAATATTTTCGCACATCTTGATATCATAGACATTTTGCGAACCTTTTTTTCGTGTGGGCAACCATCTGCATGCATGTTGAAAACAACATTTTCGCGGAATTTCTTTTTGCGCGAACGGCATGAAAATAAAACCACCGCGAAAATGTCAGCTTTTACAGTATATTGGTACATAGGTAGGTACCGAATATATAAACGTACAAAAAATACAATGGTTTTGTTTTTTGATGTTCTTAAAAAACTTGACTGACCAATTGTCCCTGATAATTCCTAAAAAGGGTTACACAATAATAAACAAGCAATTTATTCCTCAACATAACTTACGCATAATCATGACAAAACAACAAACCTGTATGGAATTATATTTAATGAGTAGATAATTACAAGGATTATACGTGGGATGGATATTGTGGGGGTCACAGACAAAACTATTTTGGGGAGGAATTACATTTTTCTTTTTGACAAAATAATAAGGGGAAAATGTCATTCACAGAATAACAGGATGCAGGCCAATAAAGTGGCAATGCAACATAAATGGCTCTTTCAATTTAACTCCTTTAATTTAGATTGATTTTAATTAGATTAGAAGTTCCAAATCTGCACATGAATCTGAGGACTTGATTACAAATTTCAGTCTAACTGAACAGATGCCCCCTCCCATTTCCATAGGTATGTGCAATAGTGTGGCAAGAAAGGGGGAGCTGGGCGTATTGGGGGACGGGGACACTGTAAGGGGACACATTGTCCCCTCCTGGAACAAAAAAAATGAAAGGAAAAATCAGGTTGAAAAGAATACAAACACTGCTAATTCAGCCCATTTTGGACCCTTTTCACCTTCCGACCAGGACAATTTTCTTTTAAAAGTAAATTGGGTCTTGCCCCATCTGAATGGCTGGGCTGGTCATGTAATTGATTATGTGTGGAGTAAAAATGAAATTATTCTATGCCTGTACATATAGACATACTCTGGCTAGGTCCATGTACTATTTCAAGATGTTTTGATGCATATCTTGAGACTAAATATGTAAATACTCTGATTCACCTTTTGAAGGTCTGGGTTTAGAGTTACTCTATAAGCTCACGAATTACAAACATTGTCAGAAATTGAGAGTCTTGAATTTCAATTAAGTTGACAGTAAACCGCAATGTAAACCACTGACCCTTATGACATGAGTGGGATGGAAATCTAATCGAGTGGCACGTTGCAAGTACAATGTAGTTATTTACTACTCAACATGATACATTAAACTATGATTGATACATTAAGTAAGTTATGATATAATATACTGTAAACGTTGACATTTTCGCGCTACATTATTTTCCGCGGTTTTCGCGCTCCAAGCAGCTACCTCAAAAAATAAAACTGCACAAACATATTTATTTTGTATATAAGTCTATGTAATTAACTTTCAAATCGCGTATTTAAAAACAATCGAAATGGCTAAAAGTCAGCAAAGCGCGAAAATTTAATCGCACAAAAATTACCACTTTTACAGTACACCCACTTCGATTCCATGCCCCTTTGCAAATAACTTATAAACAAATGTGTTGCATTACTTCCTGAATTTAGAAAATTAAAGCAAAATGGAAGTTACTTTATAAACAATATTTTGACACATTTGTATGCAGCTGATATTAGGTCTAACAACAAATGTCTGGCCTTGGAACTTTCATGATAAGACTGAAATATTAGGCTTTATCTTCTTTATTTAACCACATTCAGGGCTTCCAATTTGAATTGAGTTCAATTGAATTGGAGTAAAACGCTTTGCTAATTTTGACCATACAGACTACAGTCCATGTTTTGACACATTTCCTGATAATGTATTTTTTAAAAGAGTGCCATAGGTTTTTAACGAAGTAAGTTATGTGCACCGAATTAAGGATGTCTCCCTTGTGCATAACAAATGTACAACAATGAATGAATGATACTTTAGACTAAATTTCTCGTTATGATTTGTGATTCTCCATGGGGAAAAGTGGCATTTTTGTCTGAAACATGGTATATTGCATTGCTTTTGTCAAACTTAATCTTACACATCATAATACACTGAGCCAAAAAAGAAACTTATAAAATTTTAACAGATCACCATATGGGCAGTGCACATTTCTCTTGTGTCATTGAAGCAAACAATTGGTTATTGACTGCCATTTGAAGCGATACATTGCAGTAATATTGTATCCAAATTTGGTACATTTCCATGCACAGAATATTATTTGGTGATCTGTTAAAATTGTATAAGTTTCTTTTTTTATAAGTTTCTTTTTTGGCTCAGTGTATCATGGCATGATAATATTTACTAAAGTTACACATAGACGGACAATACATTGCCAATTATTTTTATTTTTAGATCGAAGCAGGACGCAGCAATCACAATTACAGGCCCTAACGATTTTTACTAATTTATCCTATACATATAATGAGATTAAGACATTGTTTACAATGTTAAGATCTAAAAATATGTTTGATTGGCGTAACAAATAACAATTAAAATTAGATTTGTTAGGTAGGGCAGGATTTCTTCCCACTCCTTATCGAAGAAGTTCAGGGTAATACTAATAGGGAACATGTGTGCAAGTCAAGTACTTACTACAAAGGGTCCGCATTAAAGGTATATTATGTGATCTTTTCCAGGGGACGCCCTCAATCCTCGAGAAAAAAAATTGGAAGCAGATTTTCTTGCAGATTTCTTTCTGATCATAAATCATAAATATATTCCAAGTTACAGAGCGATATGATTCCTAATAACCTCAAAATCATACTTTTAGAGTGAATTTAGAATAAAATTTGAAAAAATAAATCTATTTTCAAACCATGATTTTGAAGTAATTAGGAAATAGGAATCGTATCGATCTGTAACTTAGAAGATCTTTATGATCAAAAATGCAAATCTGCAAGAAAATCTGCTTTCATAGTAAAAATCAATGATAGAGGGCGCTACTTGGAAAAGATCACATAATATGCCTTTAAGGATTTTATTTTGTATAGCAAAAACTGTGTGATGAATGAGCTTGCATTTTGAAATATTTTCCACATTTTGTATATGAACATACAATGTATGGCATAAAATTGCTACACATTTCCAAAATTGTGTAGCAAAAAATGAGGATTGAGGAGCATTTTTTTACTGAGCACTACATGTATACACTTATTGTGGACCCTGTTGCTTTTGTATTTGAAAATACACATGATATTCACCATCAATAACTTAGGGAAAAATACCATTTCAGTTGATTTCCAACTCGCTTACACATGACATGTGATCTTTTTATTTATTTTTTATTAAATGGAGCCCTATTATGTGATTAATAACTGAGTAAAAAATGCATATTTTATCAAATTGTGTCCAATGTCCATCGACGTCAAATTAGGGTCATGTTTAATACCTGAATTTTACTACATGTATTAACTCCCCAAAACTAAATAACTCAACAATAGAATTTCACAGGTATATTGTACTACATGTACATACATGTAGAAATATTCCCCGCTTATGCATTATTCCAGCGTTCTATAAATAGATGTTTACTAGGTGAGAAATACTTCACTTCTAGTTCAGAATGAAATGAGTTGTTGATGAATAGCGAATTAAGTTCAAGATTGGCTCGTTGCCGAAGTATTTTCCTAGAGTGTAGTGGTCAGTGACCGTGCGTCATTTTAATGCATGTATATTGGAATGTCTGCTTTAAAATATCTCGTGGTTGTACGACTGAAAATCAGAAATGGATAAGTAATTGTTTGAGTCCATTTGTTCGATTGAATTGAACGCGGTGATTTGTTACGGTCTGTAGGTTTTTTAAAATAGTTGAGGGGAAATTTGCGAGCGAGTCAAAGGTACTTTATTGATCCTATGGTCAATGAAGCAGTTGGTCTAGCTGTGATTTCATGATAAATAATGTATAGTCTGACGGAGCATGATGAAGAAGTAGTGTCGATGCCCGGCGGTCAAAATTTGATTAATCTTTTTTTAAACGGATCAGAAGTTGTTTCTTGTTCAACCGTTAAAATGTGAAAGCAAAATAATTGTACATACATCTCATAAACAGCATGCATTAGGTAATATAAGGCCAATTTGGATCTTGAAATGAACATAAATTCTTAAGTCTACGGGCCCCACTGAGTGCAAATACAGATCCTTCTATTATTTAAAAAAAAAAAAATAACAGGAAAAAAGAAGAGAAAAAAGAACGATGAAACTGTTGAAAGTTTGAAAATATTTGAAAATGTTTGAACATTTGTAAATTTACCAAATTTGTAAGGGAAATACACGTAATTATATGTAACCTTACATAAAGACAGGTACAAGTATATGCCCCATTTTAGCAGGATTTGTTTGTCACCTTACTGTTATAATAGTAACATTTTTCACATTCTTGCACTTTTGCTTTCTGCTTTTAAACTGAGAAAAAGTGGTCAAATGTGAGCACTTGATAAAAAAAGCTGCAAAATTGTGAAAAGAATTATGTTAAACAATCATGTGCGCAATGAGCATTTGTTTTCTTCAGGAATGCCCGTTTTCAGGCAATTGCCTGATTTCCTACTTTTTGCTGATCCAAATATCTGGAGTTTTATTTTTTTCCAGCCTATTTTGGGACATTTTAGAGCCCAAATTCAGGCACTTTTCAGACTTTTCTTATTTTCTCCTTCATTTCAGGCCTGCTACTGGCAATCTGGCATCCATGTTTTATGCAATCATCAGAACCCTCAAAATAGAAACTATGAAACTATGTTTCAATAATATGTTTCAATAAGCTATTAAAGTTCTGCTAAATGTGTCATGACATACGTACATTATTAAATTAATTAAGATTGTTGTGAGGTTTATTTCAATGAGATAATGATTGTTTTATATGTTTAATATGTCTGATGAAAAATTATCAGCAAGAAAATGTCCAATATTTCTGCAATTGTTATAAAATCCATAAATTGATAGATATTGAAACTACAAATTACAAATAGTTGTATCATGTACATGTAACATGACACATGTACAGATGTTGAAATAGATTTTCATTTCACCTCATGTGGTTGAAGTTCAGTGAGCTCATGTTGTATGTTGTACATGAGTGATACAATGTTTACGTAGGAGTAAGACTATCTCCATCTTGAATCCCACCTTTTGACTGCAATGGTATGCGCTTCACCTGCTGGCAGTATGACAAATTGAGCCGGGTTTTCATCCTCTTTCTTTTTGCCACGTCCCCTATTATTATCTGTCGAAAGTGGACAGTGTGGACAAGATACTATAGATTGAGATCGAGCATGGATCTTCATCCACCAAGATTTAGCGCAGTACACGCTGACTATACCCCAATCTCTGACTACCCCAATCTCTGACTACCCCAATCTCTGACTACAATCTCTGACTACCCCAATCTCTGACTACCCAAATCTCTGACTACCCCGATCTCTAACTACCATAATCTCTGACTACCCCAATGATGCCCAATCTCTGACTTCCCCAATCCCTGACTACCACATTCTCTGACTACCCCAAATTCTGACTATCCCCAATCTCTGACTACCCCAATCTCTGACTACCCCAATCTCAGACTACCCCAATTTCTCTCTGACTATCCCAATTTCTGACTCTGATAATGCAAAGACCATGAAGACATTCTTTGGATAATGTAACTTGTAAGCCATTTCTTTGGCTGATCAGGAGGTGTGACACATACATACAGCTGGCCTGCTGTAGGAGCCAGCATTATCAAAATCATGGTTTTAGAGTGAAAATAAACTGTCGGTTTCACTAAATTCACTCTACAGGGGTGTACTTTCGGCGCGAATCCGCGAATCGATTCGCGTAAAATCACTACCGCGCGAATCCAGGTGGATTCTCGCAAAAACAACAACTTTTTTTCCTTCTTTTAAAGTCCAAAACAGGACCTTAGATGACTGGTATTTGACCCTTAGTCAACAAACATGCCGAATTTGGAAGTTAGGCAAGCTTATAGCCTTATTCTTGATATTATTTTAATTAATTTTAAGAAGTGTTTGATTCAATTTGTGTACTATTATTTTCTAAGTATACAATAGTACAATAAATGTTTAAAATGCAGAATTTAAATTCAGTAAAAAGGATACGCGCAAAAATATTCTGCGAGAATCCATTTGCGAGAATTTCTCGCAAAATTCCTCTGCGAGAATCCATTTGGATTCTCGCAGGATGTTGCGAAAGTACACCCCTGCTCTAAAACCATGATTTTGAGGTAATTAGGAATCGTATCGTTCTGTACCTCATAATATATTTATGATTTATGATCAGAAATATAAATCTGCAAGAATATCTGCTTCCAATTTTTTTTTGAGGATTGAGGGCGTCTCTTGGAAAAGATCACATAATCCACTTTAATATTATTGTATTCTCTTTGTATATTATGTCTACTTTGAACATCAAATACAGAGAAAAACAATGACAACCCCTCTAATTGTGACCTAAATATATAGTAGCTGTCATAAGGCTTACGACAAAATATGACCCAACTTGCATCTTGCATGGCCAAATTACAGTATCCGATGAGAATCAATAAATTAACTGTAAAAGTGGAAATCTTCGCGCATGTAATTATTTTGCGCTGTGCACATTTTGAACAATTTTGCTTGTTTTTATTTTTGCGATATTGAGCTTCCTTAATTAAATAGACATGTATTCAAATGAATATATTTGCGCGATTGGCGCTTGCTGATTTTGGCGTAAAAAGCGTGAAACTGTAGCCCACAAAAATTTACACTTTTACAGTAATCCTTTGTGTGGAAAATCACTTCTGGGTACACACAATCCTATGTTGCCTATTTGGGATTTTGTCTAAAGCATTTTGACAGCGACAAGGGAAAAAAAGCCTACCTTCTACTGAAGAAAATCCCACTCTTAATTATAAGCTGTCTGATATTGTGAAACGAGATCTCTAGACAACACTAACGAAATAGGTTAACCATACATTATTCAAGAGAATCTGAAGTTGATGCATTAATTAATGCATTAGTTATTAGTCACGCCAGTACAAATGTATGTTTGATTCTAACGCATGCTTGCTACTTGGAATTGGAATTGTAAATGTGCTAATTAATTACATCGTTGTAGGTCATCCAATTTTATTTGTAGGTGTCAAGTTCTATTTTAGCACTTTAGAGAATCCTTGGCCATGTTAACGCTTTAAAATCCATTAAGCGGTTTTATGAGATTGATGAGGATATATCAATTAACCCCATTTTAAGTTCAGGGTCATGGTTTTAGTTTTAATTGATAGGCGACACCCCCCCCCCCCCCCTCCCCCCCTGTTTTATGGACGGATGGTCAGGCGTTTTTTTAAATTATTTTTTTAAACCTAAAATGTGATGCAATCTGTGAAAACCCGTCAGATGTCGCAAAATGTGAACTAGGGATTATGGGTAAAAAAATTAAAATTTAAAATTTTTAAAATAAACTTCTTTTTTTTATAGATTTTTTTAAAGAAAATTAGTTTCCAATACTTTGTGTCATCATCTTTCATGAAATTTCACCTTCAAAAACTTACATAAGTCACTTTTATTATTAACCTTATGATGTTATTATTATTGAATTATGTATCTTTTTTGGCCTGTTTTCATGATTTCTTGTTTTGTAGATTTTTATGACATCACAATCATCATTCACTCATAACTTTGTTTGTAGTGATCGTAGAAAAATGATCGAAACAGTTCTGTGAATCAGCACAGTTTTAGCTTTCTTATGATATAAATATCTCCAATATGAAAAATGCCACCATGTGGCGGGTTTTCACAGATCGCATCACAAATGTCACCAAAATCTGCAGACATTTGGATTTTTAAAAAAAATGTGTGAAGAAAAAAAAACCGGCTGATTTTACAAGATTTGAGAAAAATGTATATCAAAAATAAATAAATCCAAACATCGCCAAAAATGGGTCGGTCCGGCCCGTAAAACATGTTTTTCCCCCGTAGCCTATATAAAGCATGATTAGACCGTTAGGCCTGTTAAGAGTATCACACTAAGGAACTACTGGATACATAGATACAATGTATACCATTGGCTGGGAAATTGGTCCTGAATATTTTGAGCAATCTTTTTCACGCAATTTCATAATGCAATATTGTCTATGATTGCTGAGGTTTGGGTTTGGGATCAAGGCCAAGGTTAGTGTAAGGGATAAAAGGGTAATAAGGAAAACGGTTTTGGGAAGGGGTATGTTTGGTTTTAATAAAGGATGATGGACTACCCTATTATCCCTAATAAGCGCCCCTGCCCTACCCTAACCGTTGAAAAGTTAGTTAATTTGGAATAAAGACCCCTAACTTCAACATAACCATGAGTGTTAGTAGTAGTAGACGATTCACATATCACACAATTTAAAAATAGGCAGTAATTGTGTAACAAATATTCCGTCCACCGCCTTCACCCGAAATGACTTTTAAGGATAATACAGTATTTCATGTATAATGTTTATATTTTGCATGACCTAAAAAAGAAGAAGAGTTTCACATGGGACATTTGTTTTGTCATGCCCTGTATGTGCACACACGTACGTATGTATTATTCAAAGGTGAATAATGATGTTACATTTATTAATGAAGGGAACTTGTGTTTACATTATGTGTCAGTTGGGCCAAGGCATGCCTTGGTTGGGCAGACATTTAGCAGCCAGCATTCGTGCAGGCTAAACATGAAATGAAACCATTGTATATAATTGGGATGTGAATTGAAATTGGAAAATGATTGTTACACGAAAGTAGTTATTTTGAAATTTGAAAAGAAATATACTAATTGAAACCGCCAGCTCTCATCTGGCAAGTCAACATATTGTTGGCCGTAATCATACATCGAAATAGATACCAAAACTAGGTTATAACAACAGAATGATATCCATAGCCATTTCCGCTCTTAAAATCAGGTACATATTGTTTGTGTACAGTGCAGGAAGGAACAATTCGCTATGATTTAACTTTGGTTTTGACTAAAGTTCAAAGACTAACCCCTATCCCTCACAGGGCTCTGTGACTGGAATATAAGGAGTAAACGATGGATGCTAGAAAACAAAAAGGAAGTTTTTAAAAGCTTTTGCAAGTGCTGGGAATTAAACCTGGTTTGCCTGTGTGATAGCCGGGGTTGAGGGGCACTCAACTTTTTGTTGTTGGTAGGAGTGTGCCGACCAGTGTCTCAAAAAGAGGGTGGCTTCAGAACTGAACTGAGAGAATTTGATGACGAAAATAGGATTTTAAGAACTGATTTTCTTGAAAAAGTAGGTCTTAAGAACTTTTTTGTTTATTTTTCAAATTTGATTAATAAGAACGCACATTTTTGAAAAAATAGGTGTTAGAACGCAATTTTTGTTGTTGAATTTTCAATAAAATAGTGGTCTTCAGAGCTGATGCAGGCTGTAAAATTAAAAGGAAGAGTAGTCTAGTAACCAAACAAATTATAATCAAGTCAATTTATTTGGTCTGATTGTTAGCTCAAGTCACTCAAATCACTTAACATTCAATTGGGTTATGTCACTTTTAAATGCACTTACCAATTGCATCCCCGGCCCCAGGGGACCCAGGGATTAGGACCGGACGTACAAATTGCCCATGTGACGTCCCGGGTACAGTCGTGTACGGTCCCCGCAGAGCCAGGCACCAACTTTTTTTTAACGTCTCCGCTACAGTCCCGGCCCCCCCTTGGCCGGGACAAAGTGTACAGTCCCGGCCACCCATTTCCCAGGACAAAGTATTCACCCGGCTACAGTCCCAAGGTCGCTTATTTCTTTCTGCAACCATAACGGAATGCATTTCTACAATGTATGTGTTTCCTATGTGTTATTAGGCTTATTTCGTCAAGCGCATCGCATCTCTAGCTTATTTATAGCAAGCGCCCGGAGACCTTAGCGTACGTCCCCGCTACACGCCCCGGCTAGCGGGGGCACAGTACGTCCGTGTACACTCCCCCGCATAGCCGGGCATCATTTTCTGCACACTCGTGTACGGTCACCACATGGTCCCCGCCATGCCCCGGGTCCCGGGGGCTGGGCTTGCAATTGATAAGTGCATAATAGAATGTCTCATTTTACTTTGAGTCACAAGTTTGAACCCTTTAGTCCGATGGTGACTACATGTATTAGTAGTAGGATTTACATAGGATTAAATGTGCTGTGCATACATTATGAACTTGGATTGAACTCTGAAAACTATTTGTATGGTAGTTATTTCAGATGAGAAGAGTATCCATATAGTTATTCCCCATAATTCTATATTAGTGTTTCCGTGGATAGTCTGATGTTTGATTTCAAACTGCCCCCACCTCCCACACTCTTAGAAAAAATGGTTCGTTTAAGAACCCTTTTTTGTCCCGCGGGGAGCACCTTTTGGCCTAAAAGGTTCTAAAAAGAACCTTAGAATGGTTCTTTGAAGAACTTTCAAATTTTAAATAAGACCTAAAGGTATATTTACTTTTTTGTTTTTATGTAATATGCAAATTCAAGAGAAATGTAAACAAATTTAATCCTTTTCAACTGTTAAAAATCATTTCTTCTTGGCTAAAAACATTTTTTACCGTTTTACCAAGAACCATTGAGGGTTCTCCATAATTTTTTCCCAAAAGGTTCTTGAAGCTTGAGGAACCATTTTCTTGGCTAAAGAACCCTTTTAGAACCTTTTTTGGTTCTAAAAGGAACCCTATAGAAATTAGATAGCTGGTCGGCTATTTGTTGAGAGGATTTATTCCTTAAATACAACAGAATTCAATAATGTCAAATTATATTTGATAATACAATTATTGAACATCTAATAATATAGATGAATTGAATTAATTGATATCATACCAGTACATTTAAATATAATTTTAATTTATAACTTAAGTTCAAAACACAGGTGGGACCAAGAGTCCCATGATTGAAGGTCATAATATTAATAGGAAATATCGACTGTTCAGTTTCATAAACAGCTTCGGTTAATCAATTTTTAAAAGGCCTAGTAAAGTACCAAAAACCTAAATTAAAAGTGATAATATGATTATGACCAATGTCAGAATTTTACTAATTCATTAATTAATTAATTAATTAATTAATTAATTATTCATTATTATGCACTTTGGGGTCTTAGGGGGCTTGCCTTTTTACAAATAGAAGAAAGCGTGATAAACCTCGCTCCTTTTTTCTATTGTTAAAAAGGAGTGTAAAAGGATCTGTGATTAACACCTCACTGAGAGCCAGGTTTTATGAGATGGGCAGTGATGCAAATCAGATGTCTGTATCTTTAGTTCCTAATTGTGACATACAACTATAGCCACTTGAAATGGCTGGGTTTGACACTTTTAGATAAGGATATAATGGGTACTTCAACTTGAATGGTTACCTAATAGGTAATACCTATATTGATTTTGACATTTTATGACTGAGGAAAGCTTGAGATTAAAAATAAAAAGGAGCGCTCTTTCCTCGCTCCATCCCCGAGCTTTCCTCTCTCTTTCCCCGAGATTTCCTCTCTCTTTCCCCAAGCTTTCCTTGCTATTTCCCAAGCTTTCCTTGCTCTTTCCTCTATTTTAGTAAAAAGGCAAGGTCCCTTAATACACAGTGAGGAATAAAAATAGTAGGGTATAATACCCAGCCTCTCACCAGTTTTACAACATAGCACGTTCACATCTTTATAAACGATTTGATCACCGAATCACGACACATATCTAGTAATTAATTAAAAAGCAAGATCATACACAATCTCGCACCATAAATATTTCATTAATCTGTTTTTGCTCAGGTCGTTCCCTCTGGATTTCACCTGGTAATTAGGTCAAGGAATAAAACAAAACAATCCTGTTGTCACTGACGATAATGTTGAGAATATGAGAGGCATTTTTGTTTGAGAATTTGTGTGTGTCAATATTTTCAAAGTGTTTTTGTTTTGTTTTTGCAACACAAGTTCAAAGGTCAGCCAATAGAACATGTTTTTATTCTGGTCACCCTCACCCAATGTAGTAAATGAAAACGTCTACATACATCTATGTCCATGCCTTTTAAAATTTCACCATATGGTGTATTTGCAGACAAGAGTGAGATCCGCCTTTTTTAAGAGATGTATGTGGGCGATTATTTCAGATCACACAAAAATAACTTTCTTTCTCAGTAATCTCTCAAAATAGAATGGGTAGGTTGTAGACAAACAAAAAGAATGTTAAAACAAAGAGATTTTGTAGGGGCCTATTGCGTTTTTAGAAATGCATTTTATTTTTGGTATGTTCTTAAATGATTGCAGTTAAAATAAAAAAATAAAACAACCTGATTTGATAATGATATTTCATCATTCATACAGTAGATGCATGTCATAGGCTTTGGCAGCAATTTGATTTTATATTGTGTCTACCGCATGCCAGGCCAGGCCTGGAAAAAATGGGCAAATCAGGAAGCCCCTTGTCTGGAAATTTAAGCATTTGGAGGGAAATTGTTCTCTTCCTTATAAAGAAATGCAAAGGAAATAGGAGGAAAGTTTGGAGGGAAACTTGCTTGGGTTATAGCATGCAGGGAATCAACCATTTCCCCCAGGCCTGCCTGCTGCCCTTCATAATTCCTATCTATGATGATCCAACCCCACATCATAAAATATTGAAAGCTTCCTAGGATTTCAAAATATTTTAGTATTTGAAAAGTTCAGTTGCAAGTACCCTGTACATAAATAATAGATGATACCTTTGCCCAAGGAAAGAACAAGCGGTCAATGGTCTCCTCATGTATCAACAAGGGGAAGGTATTTGACCAACTGTAAATTACCAATGCGATGCACATGAAAAGGAGTGACTTTGCAGGTGAAGTCAATTTTGAGTTTATTATGTGTGCTCTCAGAGCGTTTTCTAAGCTTTAAAATGACACAAAAGTTATCAAAATTTATCAAGGCATTCAGATTTTATGAGTGAAAATGACTCCTAAATTCTTATCATTTTCTTTATTTTTTCTGTCAATTTTCATCTACATCTGGAAAAACTCACAGCCGCAAAGCCCCCTCCCCCTCCCCCCACCCCTGATTGATGTGCTGCATCACATATGGTTTGTTGCAGCGCATTGAGCATGAAATCAGCAGAGAAGGTTTTTGGCAAACTCAAATAAATTCCAATGAAGGTTGTTTTTGTTGTTGTCCTTTGTGGATTGCTTCAATAGCGTTTTTGTGCACCCTGGCCTCTTGTAAAACTTGACATTTGTTGAGATTGGAAGCTAAAGAGTAGAGTATTCAAAATATTAGTGCACCTGAAAAATATTGGTGTTGAATGCTGCTTCGGAATGCCACTGGGGTGCCCACTAATATACAGACGGATTGTACATGCATGCAGTGTATGTAATGATATAGTTGCGCACATTCATAACATCCATTTGTAAAATGAGAGAGAGTCTGTGTCGAAACATATTGAGGATAGATACATTGTACAATTGAGGCCATCTCTGGTATCTCTTATTTATTTCAATGTACCAAATATTAATTGCAATATAGTGTGTTTGGTGCAAAATTGCAGAAACTTGTAAAACAAACTGTTTTTGTCTAGAGGTATATTGTACTTGGTGTAGCCGGGGGGAGGGGAGGGGAGGGGGTTCTTAGTGGATGTGAGGTTATAGGGATGTGCCGCCAAATAGTGTCCAATTTTTCACCCGTCTGGTAAACGAATGCCCCTTTTTCATAGCCATTTTTGGGGGAAATTTATGGGTCTAAAATCGTTAATTTTGCTGTTTTTTACAGAAATTTTAGCAAAATCTTTCAAATATACAGGCAAAGTATAGGTCTCTTGTAAACATATGTTACAGTGACATATGGGTCCATTTCCCACCAAAAATTGGGTAAATGTTTGGGTCAATTTTTATTTTGCTGGTGGTACATCCTTACCAAAAAATATCTGAGTACCCTCCCCCTTGCATTCAAACTGTTTGAACAGCTTGACATTAGGCCTACAGACATATTTGCCTGAAAGTGAATGTATTGTTGATTTTATTTCCGTATCCATTGTATGAATAACCATTTGAAGTGCATGTTCAAATCAAAAAGACCATTTCATCAGCTTCATCAGTTCCAAGTCCCCTTTCCACACACAATCAATCCAGAAAAATCCATAAACATGTTGAACAGAACATTTTGGACCCATTATGTGACATCTGTAGTATGTCAAGATCAAAACTATATTTGTTCTTTCTCAATAATTGATTAATTGAATCATACCACCTGTGTTGAATATTGATTGTATTCTAAGTATTTTGCTAATGAGTCTTAACAACATCAACTTTTTACACACAAAAAAGGCTCCCCTCTAAAATGCCTGGCACACGCTTATGACCTTAACCCTACCCCCGAGACACCTTTTTCAAAGATATTTTTTCGCAGTCAAAGAGTGAGGGGCAAAAGGGCCCCTGGGGCTCGAACCCTGGACCTCTGGGTTCAGAGGCAGACGATCTACCGCTAAGCCAAGGGGTCAACCATACATGGCTCAGTATACTTCGCCATGTATATACCCTGGGGCCATTATTTCATACAAAAACTGCCGAGCACACTGCATCGTAGTAATTCGTAGTACTCACGAGTGTAAGGGTTAATGCATTCTCACGACAGTTTGTAAATGATTTCAGGCCTTTTAGACCCTTTCTCACACATCCTTATAATAGTACATATCGTCACCCTGCTGCAGTGACTGCCTAATATGTTTATCTTTATGCTTGAAACATGTTTGTTTGTGTTTACTCAAAAACTACAACAATAAAAAAGAGGCAGTTATTGTAGTAGTGAGATGTTATACTATACTTCTTTACTGTACTGTAATCAACACACTAATTGAAAGAGATCAATAAAAACTATGTCCCGAGTCACATTGATTTTGAGAAGTACAGCTGTTAATAATTGAAGTGTCTAACTAGCAATAGTTTCGTAGAAATTTGGTATTGATAAACCAGAAGTTTAGTTTCAGTGGTAGTTTGGACTTTGAACAATACAAAAGTAACATTTTTAAAAGTGTATTTGAACTATACCGTACACAAAATCAACCCTGAAAATTGTCGGGTAGCAATTTGTGACTCATTTCCATGACCATGTCACAAATTATTGTATACATGCTTCGAACTGTATACAAATGTACATCCAAGTCAAAAGTTCACGAGGAGCCAACTCCAACCAAATCGAGACCAGATACTAACTACAAGGACAAGATACACTACAAAGGTGAAGATATACAAAGGTGAAGATGAGCCAGAGATTGTAAATCAAATCAAGGCAGTAGCATTTCAAACATCTTGTAATTTCTATGAATGATGATCCCCAGCTGTGCCAATTGACTCAATGAGTGAAAAAGATATTCTTAGGTAGCCTCCCGCTGCTGGCTCACAGGCTGGCTGGCTGGCTGCTTCTCGTGCGTCTTTGTCAACTTAACTAGTGTCCTGTCAGGCTGTGTAACGTAATATTTACACGATAAAAGCGATAATTTCTGTACGCATATTTTTCTGTGCTCTTCCAAATTAATACAGACTTCTCCTGTACGGTCAGGACAATTGTTGGTCAGTCAGTCAGGTATTTTTGTGTGTGTGAAATTTTGTGAATTTTGTGTGTGTGAAATTTTGTGAATTTTTAACAATTTTCGAAATATTCAAAAAACATGTAAAAATTGTCAATGTTTTTTTAAATTTCAAAAGTGTAAATTTCTAAAAATAATGTTTAATTGATTTAAAAAAAAAAATGCAAACATTTTCAATTTTCCCTCCAAACAATTGAAAATTTGATAAAAAAATAGGTCGGTCAGACTCGTAGAACAGAGAGTTTTCTTGTGGCGTTTATAAGGTTAAAATACCTGCTTTTGCCCGTCCTTCACATTCCTCAATAAAATTTGCATTTTTGTTTTCAAGCGACTTTCGTGGCATAGGCAAAATGTGAATATTGATGTAGTGCAAACATGTCAGTCTTACAAGATTATTATATAGGCTATACATTTCTATTGAGCTCATCTCGCTAGCTACATGACAAGATAGTTGTATCATCCATCCATCGCAGGCATAGTGAGCGGTCTATAATTGTAATACCAGATTATTGTCTCGTATTGCGCGCCTTCGTCGCATCAATAATGCATTTATCCGGTATCTATTTCTGTTTGTATTGAAGTGCCAACCGCTATTTGTAGCAGTCTTTTTACTGTTCACTTGTATCGTAATAAAAGTTGTATATTACGATCGGGGCAAAAATGGCAGGGCTTCTGACGGATTTTGTTTATTGGTGATAGGAAAAGATTTAGATGTGTTAATGTGCGGGTTAAGCCTTCATTCTTTTCATTATTTTGATATAGAGATAGAGCAAAATCTCACAGTTAAGGGGGGACTTTAAAGAAGTTTTTGACTTGATTTTTTGAATTTTGTGAGTGCTGTAACTATTGAACTATTATATTAATTAAATGCATTTAAAAATGTATACATTTTTGGAAAGGAAATATATCAGAGAATTCAAATTTTGCGTCAATTAAATTTTGACCAAAAATGTTGATTTTGAGTAAAAAACACCCCGAAATTGCTAGATTATGATTTAAAGACACTAACTTAGAGACGATTTAAAAAACACAAAAACCCTAACTTATATTTTTTGAAATTTTGACCAAAAAGCACCAAAAAAGTGATTTCTTCATTTCCCCCCCAATTTTTGGTGGATTCTTTGACCTATTTCCTTTCCAACCATGTATACTTTTATATACATTTGAGTCATAGTTCAAAAAGCACTCACAAAAATCAAAAATTGACTTCTTTGAGTCCCCCTTTAAAATGAACTTGATTTGCTATCTACTGAAGATGTGTATATAATGCCAAATGAAACCAGTTCAATTATAGGCTATGTTCAATCATTAAAGTTCGTGCTGTAGCTTATATACAACTAATATAAGGCCACAAGGAAGCGAAGGCAACCACCATACAATACACTTTGTCATTAAAACATTACAAGTCTTGTGGAAACCAGGACCTAGGCTGCTGGTTTCTTTACCTCACCTTGTAAATTCACCACATGTATGTAAACACACATGGTCATCACTTCTGTTTCTATGAAAAAATAATCTGGGGTTTTAGGTACTAAACTGCTGATTGAGCAATTAGAAAATCATGAGTCACTATCGTGTAAACACAGTGTATTTATTAAGCAGTTTAAAGTCAATGACAGATAATTCTATGTGTCCAGTAGCTGATGATCACGGCTGTTTGATCCCACATAATTTGTCCGATTTATTCTGAGAACACCGTAACTTGCTGGCCCGGTTCTGGTTTTAACTTATTCAAGTACCTGAATATACTGGCCATCTTTTGTAGAAATTTCAGAACATTTGTAGGTGCCATTTCTGAGAAATAGAGCTTTGAATATTATTATTTACTATAATAGCGCCCTCATCGGCCACATTTCCCATAGAATTACATGTAAAATGTGTGTAAAGTAGAAAATGCCGATAATTTAAAAATGGCTCCTACAATTTTCGTGAAATTTTCACCATATACTCGTATTCATTAGCGCTACCTAAATCAGGTCAAACCATAACTGGGCCACTATGTAATCTTTTTTTTATTCCATAATTTTAATTATAAATCGGACAGTCAAACAGCCTGGTGACGGCTTATTCTACAGCTGCATCAGAAAATGGTTAAAATAATTCATCATTTGGAAACATTTGATGTCATGAAATGTATGAATTGTGATACAAATCTATTATTTTGATATTTTGATCATTACAAAATTATAATTTTAGTCGTTACATTTAACTGTGTCTGTCAGGCTGGCTACCTTGTATAGGATGTATCATGTTTCATAAATGACAGACACCATTGGAAACATGTATTAGGGCTAGACATAACAACTTATTTGTCCAAATAAAAGTTTGATCAAAAAGTCCAACACTGAAGAAATTATAGATTAATTGTACATTATGGACAATGAATGCGGAAAGAGCCTCATTACTTGGCCCTTTTTATGTGGAAACTCAACTTTCACTATGCCATATGCTGCAACACCTTTGGCTCTTTATACATGTTGTGATCAAGCAAAATGAGTCGGATGTTGCCGATAATGATTATGAGATATAACCAAACAAAGGGTTTAGAAACACCATGCATGGTGGAATACCATACATGGCAGAGTATATTCCGCCATGTATATACCCTGGGGCCATTATTTCATCGAAAAACTGCCGAGCCGGGTGACACAAGCACTCCGCATCGTAGTAATTCGTAGTACTCAAGAGTGTTAGGGTTAATGAGACAAAAATTAGAAGAAAAAAGAAAGAAAAATAGTGAAAAAAAATCGCTCCATAACCTAACCCCCGAGGCACCTTTTACAAAGATTATTTTTGCGGCCAAATAGTGAGGGGAAAAAGTGTCCCCACTCCCAGGGCTCAAACCCGGACATGATCTACCCGGGGGGGGGGGGGGGGGGGGGGGGAGGGGGACCATACATGGCGGTTACCCTGGGGCCATTATTTCATCAAAAAACTGCCGAGTCGGGTGACACAAGCACACCGCATCGTAGTAATTTGTAGTACTCAAGAGTGTTAGGGTTTAGCGATGCCTATTCAGGTTCAATTATTAAGGCTAGAGACATTTCCTTTAAACCTATACAGGACAACATGTATTGTATTTACAATGTTCATCCCTGTGTATTGATTAGAGCTAACAGCTATTACACATTTGATAATTTATTCAATCAATATCAATCAGGAAACCACAAAGGGTAGTTCATGTACGCTCCCATACATCAATGTCAATCTAACAGCTTCTGTGAAATTTGAGTTTACCACAAATTTCCCATGTTGGCTTTCATGGTTATCACATTCTCCATAATAGTGGCTGTATATTCAACAGATTTCATGAATACATCAATAAAATGTAAAGACTTGTCAAAAACCGCGTGAAAATGTTGTTAAAATTGGGTGATTTCAACATATTACAAAATGTCCCCAAGAGTTTTTCTTTTTACTTGGCCATGTGCACAAGATTTAATACTGAATGCATGTGGAGCTGTGATGAGCATTTGAATTTTAAAATACAGCCTTCATTAGAATTTGTATTGAAAATCATGACATTTTATCAAACTCTTTAGCTAAGATTTAGAAACTCCTAATCTTCAGATCAAGAAATTTGTAAAAATCTGTAGGGGGACGGGGGTTCATCACCGATTCCGAAGTTGAAACAAATCTTCATGTTGACCTTAATTACATTCTATTGATATGGATTTATGGAATATGTTGAATATAAAGCAACTTTGATGTGAGTATGGTACGTGATATTACCATGAAAGTCAACACTGGAAATCTGTGGTAAACTCAGATTTCATAGAAGCTATGACATTGACTTACAAGTAATAGTTGTTCCATGAGTGCTCGTAGAGTACAGATACCCAAACTACCGTTTGTGGTTTCCTGATTGCAAATTACGGTAACAAATGTTTAAAAGTGTTCAATTTAGCATGGTGTTTGTAACATTAGTGGATGACTAGTTATTGTAAAAAGAACAAAGCATGGGATTATCCCCATTGAGTTTGTACAGGCAGCACCCCTTCCGGCGGCACCCCTTCTGGCATCACCCCTGGTATCCAAACTTCAAACAGCTGTCTCTCCTTTTCTGTATACTATATATTAGCTATACCAATGCCATTTTAGAAAAAAAAGAAAATAGAAGATAAAAGAGGAAGAAAAAAAAAGAAGAAAAAAAAGATAAGATAAAAAAGATAAGCACATATATAGCAACATTGTATGTGTGATGAAATATTGAGAACATTATTACACATGTCAATGAATGGTCATACATCTATGAGAAGAAACATTTTATATTTAAAATTCTAATGAAGGCTGTATTTTATAAAAATTCAAATGCTTATCAAAGCTCCACATTCAAAAACATATGGGTTAGTCGGGCCAGTGGAACAGGTTTTCCCTATGCACAAGAGTTTATTCTGAATGAATGTGGAACTTTGAGGTGAACATTTGAATTACTGTTAAAGCTGAAATTTCCGTGGTGGTTTTATTTTTTTGCGCTTTTCGCGCAAAATATTTTTCCGCAAAAATTATAACACACAAAAATATTGTTTTCAACATTCATGCAGTGCATCCGGAAGGTTGCCCGCGATTTTTTTGTTTTGTTTGCGAAATGTCTATGATGTCAAAATGCCCCAAAATATCTTTATGCCAAAATATTGGCTTTTACAGTAGTATAAAATACAATAAGAATTTTGAATGAAATGTTTTTTCACTCAGATATCACTATTCATTGACATGTCATACAGCTTTATCAAATATGTTCTCAATATTTCATTATCATTCGATGTTGCTATCTCTATTTGTTAATTTGAATGAACACTTTTACACATTTGATAATTTATTCAATCAATATCAATCAGGAAACCACAAAGGGTAGTTCACGTTTCTGCTCCCATACATCAATGTCAGTCTAACAGCTTCTGTGAAATTTGAGTTTGTGCTGTAGATTTCCCAAGTTGGCTTTTATGGTTTAGATATCGTACTAGCTCCCATAACATTTATCCACTTTTATATTCAAGGGCTGATTGTGTATATATCCTTTGTTTGGTTTCAATTACATGTATCCATGTACCAAAAACTAAACACCCTTCCATTTCTCTACTGATGATAGTATGTAGCAGGGTGTAACCCCCGGGTGTAACTAGAGGGGAGGTCAGGGGGCATTTGTCCTGCCAAAAGGCCCGCCCCCCTCGATGCCCTGCGAATAAAGTGACAAACTCTATATTAACAAAAAATAGTCATTTACGCACCCCTAATCGCAGGCCTGCCCCGTCCCAAATAAAATAAAATAAATTGAAGACCCTAGTTATGCCACTGTTATGTAGCATTTTATTTCAGCCATTATTATTTATTTAACAAAAGGTAATTGTTTTAGGAAACCACGACAGACATTTTTTATCATGTATATATGCCCAAGCATCAAAAATGTCGTTCTAGGAACTTCCGTGAAACATGAGTATTCCATCGTTATAGATTTCCCATGATGGCTCTCAGGGTTTAGATATCACATCTAATGCATTCATGAAGCTTGATATTCAATAAATGACAAAGTGTGCAGGATGAATTTAGCAGAGTTAGAAAATTGTACTAGAAAATGATCACTTATTTTACAGATGTAAGCCAAGTTGTGGCTTTCATTGAACTGGTATTAATAATTAATTATTCATTCATTTTCACGTGGTGACAAAAACCTCACTGACAGTTTACATGTCTGTAGTGTCCATACATCATTGTCAGTCTAGAATTGAAATGCATTTATCACATATTTATTTCTGTTGAATGCATGAATAAGATAACATCAGTTATGTATATAACAAAAAATAGTCGTTTACGCCCCCCACCCCTAATCGAGGCCTGCCCCCCCCCCCTCCCAAATGAAATAAAATAAATTGAAGACCCTAGTTATGCCACTGTTATGTAGCATTTTATTTCAGCCGTTATTATTTATTAAACAATTGTTTTTATGTTTTAGGAAACCACGACAGACATTTTTTATCATGTATAATACGCCCAAGTATCAAAAATGTCGTTCTAGGAACTTCCGTGAAACATGAGTATTCCATCGTTATAGATTTCCCATGATGGCTCTCAGGGTTTAGATATCACATCTAATGCATGTATGAAGCTTCATATTCAATAAATGACAAAGTGTGCAGCAGGGATAGCACTGGATCAAAAATGTGAGAGGTCCCATTACATTTTTCAGGACCCCGTAGGACTTAAAAAAACAAATTTAAGGAGTCCCCCAAGAAATTGAGGGGTCCTGAAGTTTGGGTATTTGAAAATGCTCCCCTTTTACGGACAGTTTTAATGAATTTATATTGTGATAGATATAAGTAATTTACAGAATTTCTTAAGGTTTCCATTTCCATACATCGTCACATTTAAGGGGTTCCTTCAATTTTGAACAGGACCCGCAAGTCTTTCCAATTTGAAACCTGACACGTCACTACAAGAAAGTGAGAGGTCCAAGACGCGCAGACGCGTCAGAATGGGACCCCTGGTGTGCAGGATGAATTTGGCAGAGTTAGAAAATTGTACTAGAAAATGATCACTCATTTTGCAGATGTAAGCCAAGTTGTGGCTTTCATTGAACATGTGGTGACAAAAACCTCACTGACAGTTTACATGTCTGTAGTGTCCATACATCATTGTCAGTCTAGAATTGAAATGGATTTATCACATATTTATTTTCCTGTTGAATGCATGAATAAGATAACATCAGATAACACTTTCCACACGGCTATTAATACTATTAGTTTTACCATACAAAACAGATTTTTCAGAAACCTTTCCCAACTTTCAAGATCCATCCAAGGGATTACTGAATCAATACTTGGCATGTTTGTACTTATTTCAATGCATTTAACATGGTGATTCCAAATATGGTTATGACATTTAACAATTTTGACATTTTTGAAACATTTTGTGAAATTTTGGAATGTCGTCTGCAGACGCCTGCCGCGTGGAAAGTGTTAAGAATAGACAATGGTACCAGCTGTACATCGACTATAAAGCCATTTGGTACATTGTTGAGCGTCTTTTTTGTTTCACTGAAACCTGAAGTGGCATTTATTGAAGTATTATTAATTAGTTATGTAGTCATGAAATATCAACATGGCAAATTTTGTATCTATACCGATATATCAAATGAATATCACATTCGGGACCGGAAAGATGAAAGAAAAATAGTTATTGCCGACGCCTTGGAACCCGACAGCTTATTTTGACGGAACATACCGTATTAAAAATTGGAAGCCAGCAATTGTGACGTCATATTACTCCGCTGCTGAATGTTGGATTCATATCAAATACCAGTTTAGAACGAAAAAATGTAGATGACCAAAAAATAATAACACTGTTGTGACAGGATTACAAAAGGTCTTCTATGGGCTAAATAAATAGTATAGGCTGTCATACATGTTGTACATGTAGAATTATCTGTGCTGACAAATATCCAACCAATTAAAACAATTAACTTGAAAGTCAGAAAGAATATTTCCTTTAACCCCCTGAGAACTACCGGCCAATTGGTTAAAAAGATGGATACATCATTATTGAACCAATGAGAGACATTGTTAGAATAATTGTATCCCTGATAAAGATGGGAGTAAAACATTTTACAAGCTGCATTTTAATTGGCTATTCATATGAGTACATCTTGTAATAAACCAATCAGAACCACTGTAAGATAGACAGGTAGACCCCAGGGTTAATTGAAGGCATTTTTATGGGACTATTGCTCACAATGTACATGTCAAATCATGTCTTACATTTAACTCTTTCGCAAAAAAAAAGAAGAAAAAAAAGTCTCATACCTCAATACAAAGGTCAATTTCAAAGTGTTTATTTCTCCAAACCACTGAACTGTGGCTTTGATGATGAGATGTCCCAGAAGATGATGTATGATGATGAATAGACTAGTGTTTGAAGAGGAGTATTCTCATTTTGAATACAAAGGTCAATCTCTATAGCGAAATGTCTCTAAACCACTGAACTGTGTATGTGATATGATGAGGATAAATGTCAACATTTTTTCCAGATTTACTATCATGACTCACAAAATGGACACAAATTAGAGTCACCGTGGATTCGCAGTTTACTGTCAGGTGCAGCGGTACTAAGTGTTCTAAATGATTACCCCCATTAAAAATCATTACTCATTGCATCTCAGTTGCGTTTCAGATTATTGTAGGGTCACCTATTCTACTTGCATGATTTTTCAATGGCAGAATATTTAGCAGCAGACGACAATGATAGTTTCAAATTTTTCTCAATTTTTCTTAAAATTTGCGACAAAGAATTTGCTATACATTTCAAACTCTCACTGCAAGTTTTAATTGCGTACTATGGACAGTTAATGGTAAATTACAACAGCAACAAAAAACCTTGAAAAATCCCCTGCTATGAAATATTAGTTCAGGTTAGCAATTTAGGTTAATTATATGATGGTAACACAACACGAGCGAGCGTGTCATTGTTTCATTCGGATGGACGAGAGAGGTATACAGTTGACATATATACGATAGGGCATTAAATATTTACCCCACCTTGAGGGCTTTCTGAGAATTGGTGTATCATGCGAAGAAAAAAAAAAGGTGTGGTAGTCCTTTTCTATCCTCTCCGTATTTGATTGAAAAATGAAAGAATACCAATAATTGGACAAACATTCTTAATCCCATATTTATAATATACGTGTAGGTCTTTTCAAGGGTAAAATTACTAAGGATAAGGATTTTACCATCATTAAAAGGAGGTATAGTTTAAATAAACTATTTTTAGCTCAACCCCTCCTCATGAGATGTTTGTGGGGAGGGCAACCAAACAATTTAGGTATCTTCTGTCACTCTTGAGATAAACTGAAGTGTTGTACCTAAATTAGACTAGTGTTTGTTAAACAAAATTCTACCTCGCTGAACAATTTAAAACGATTAACATAACTTGGTACTCATGAAGGCCTGAAGGAAGAAAGTTGATACCCGTAATATATAATATCGCATTGTAGGGATGCTGTCATCCCCCACAGCTGACATTAAGCTGCGCTAATCTGTCAGTAAACAAAACTTGTAAGGGATACCGCATACCGCCACCATTTAGCATGATGGGTAAAATGTCAGATAGCGGGGCATCAATGTAAACAAGACAATGTTTGTCCGAGCAAAGGTGTATCAAGCTGGATGCAAGGATCAAGGGTGGATGTAGTGATGTTCAAAAAAGCATTTTGTATTACAGTGGGACTACTCTATGAACTGATGATAGACCTAGCCCAATAATTCATTTAAAATGACAAGTTAAATGTCAAGATAAATGAATATTGATATTTACATCTATTTTGTGAATGGAGATATATGCATCTGCACTTGGTTCAACTTATTTTTAAGAAAGCTATTTCTTTAAATAATAAACAAAAGCAAAAACTGGATTAACTACCTGATTTTAGTGCCATTGAAATTTATTTACGATCTGCCAAAGATAGCAGGCACTGATATCTCCAGAAGATAGATGCAAACTCTAGCTCCTGAAGATAACTTGTCTATTAAAGATAGCTGAGATCATGTTATCTACCAATGATAATCAGGTTTGCTATCTACTATTGATAACTAAATTCGCCATAAAAAGATTGTTGACAATGCTTTATTCTAAAGATTGCCAAGTGTGCTATCTACTGAAGATAGCAAAGTTTTGTCTAGCAAAAATAAATTTTCGATCTTCAGAAGATAAACATAATTTGCTATCGGCTTGATAAAACTGATTTTGCTATCTCCAAAATATAGATGAATTTGCTATCTACTAAAGATAGCAGCCCGGGGGGGGGGCACTGACATTAGGAAAGGGTATAGGTATGTGCCGCGCTGAAGACCCCCTTTTGAGCCTGCATCAGTTCTTAAGACCCCCAATTTTATTGAAAATTCAAAAATCGCGTGAAATTTGCGTTCCAAAACCCCAATTCTTCGAAAATTTTGCGTTCTAACACCAAAATTTGCCTTCTTGTTTATCAAAATTGAAATTTAGGCCAGTTCTCAAGACCTACTTTTATGAAAAAATCAGTTCCTAAGACCCTATTTTTCGTCATAAAATCGACTCAGTTCAGTTCTGTAGCCCCCCTTTTTGAGACCCTGGGCGGCACACCCCTACCCAAAAAAAAGTTGAGTGCCCCCCCCCCCCCCCCCCCCCGGGATAGCAGCATCTCAATATACCTGCGATAGGTTGATTTCTATCTACCAAAGATAGGTGAATTTGTGATCTACTGTAAATAGCTGAATTTGGTATCTACTACTGTGGCTGCTATTCACTGAAGATTGCCAACTTTGCTATCTACTGAAGATAGCCGAATTTGGTATTTAACAAAGATAGACAAATTTACAATCTGCTGGAGATAGCTGCATTTGCTATTTACCAAAGTTATTTACTTAAGAATAAGATAGCCAAATTTGCTCTACTAAAGATAGCTAAATTTGCTATCTGCCAAAGATAGATCAGTTTGCCATTCACTGAAGATAGCTGAGTTTGTTTTAAACCAAAGTGAGTGAGTGAGCTACAGGCTTACTTAGTTACTGTACATTAATTTGCTGGAAATCATACATAGTCGATCGTTGGCGTACACGTACATGTGATAAAGCTAAAAGTGAACATATTTATTGGTTGATGAAACACAAAATGGATATCAAGATATTATTGTCAAGAACATGTATCTGCCAAGTAAATGTACATGTATGGTTGCTATTAAGATGCTGATGAATGACATATATTGTTATTAAAGCAAACAGCATTCAATGCTAGACATGAGTAATACTGCCTTTTCTTGTATGAGACTGCCTTGACCAAATATGGGAAGGGCTGTCATTGTTATGACGGTATGACTAGAAAAAACATTTTGATGACATTATAAAGTAATATAAGTTTGGGCTCACAGATTGGGAGGAAGAACATAAAATGTTGATTGAGTTCTCATAAATGTATCATTTGTTACATCACGGGAGGGTGTTGTATTAAAAAGGATGCCAACAATATTTTGCACAAATTTGTTGATTTATCATTGAGACTACAAAAGAGCCAGCATCAGGCTATGTAGATACCAGGATTATAGCTACGCCGGTCGGGCGTAGCCGGCACTCATGCTGGCCGAACGGCACTCTAAAAAAAGGGTTAATTTTTGTTTATCGTTTTTTTTTAAATTAAAAAAATAAATTGTGGATAGAATCATTAAACTGCCTCATAAAACAAGAAATTATATGGCAGGAACCCTCGAATTACATTAAAAACCTAAAAAACATTAAGAAGGCCTCTGGACCCCATGCAATGATCCACTGCACTTTGTTCTCTACACTTACTCCGTTTGCTACACTTACTCCGTTCGCCGTCAGTAAAATTAGCCGGCACTCAATCTGGCCTAGCTATAACCCTGGTAGTTACTATAAAATAAATCTATTTTGAACTGGAGACAACAGTTATTTCAATGTGAAGACATACATACATAATCTTTACTTATTCACGATGCACAGGTCAACATAAAACAGCTGTTTTTCACCGAGGCCATGATAAAATCAATTTCACATTTTACATAATAGCCCTAAATTATCCTGTAAATTACATGATACAAACATATTCCTTGCTAGAACAGCATAAAGCAAAAGTCTGATTCATCAATCCTTTAACTTGACATGAATATAATTATTTAATTGATGTACGACAAAAAAAAACCAAAATTGTTCTATGGACAAACGTATCTATCTCATAATTTTTTCTCTCTGGTTGGGTCGGTCGGTCAGGGTTTTTTCTCTCTCTTTCTGCTTCAAAATGACCGTAAAACTACCAAATATCTGTAAACATTTTGCTGTTTTTGTGACAAGCAAAGCATTTTTTTGGTCGTTATTCAATTTGTTCATTACTAATTTTTCAACAAATTATTTTTTTGGGTCAGTTGGGCCTTTAGAAAAGTCTTTTTCGTGCCCTAATAAATAATTGTATTGATTGTATGGTTGTTAATGTCACACGTATTTGTTTAAAACGAATTGAGTCAATACAACATGGCATTTTACCTTATTCGTTTATTGTAATACAGTAATATAGTATGTGCAAAGGTCATATAGGGTTGTCATGAAAACCCATCCATTGTACCGACATTATTACATAAAATAATATGTACATGTGGCATTGTAACCAGACTTATCCTACGAAATGTATATCACCAGACATGGTCCAATTGGTTTCATGCTTTATTGGTGTTACTGTTAAGTTGTTTTCAATCGGATTTTGCCATATATTTTCACAAATTTAGAGGGTCTCATCAAATATTTTGTTGTAAATTTTACACCATGAAGGCCACATTTGTCTATTGAATATCGGATTAAATTGATCCAGAAAGGAAGGAGATTGTTGTTATTACAAAAAGGCAGAAACTGTGACACCATTTTTTTTGATGGGGCCTATCCATTGGTGTTACTGTTATGTTGTTTTCAGTCGGATTTTGCCAAATATTTTCACAAATTTAGAGGTTCTCATCAAATGTTTTATTGTAAATTTTACACCATGAAGGCCAAATTTGTCTATTGAAGATCCGATTAAATTGATCCAGAAAGGAGATTGTTGTTTATTACAAAAAGGCAGAAACTGTGACATAATTTTGTTGATGGGGGGCTTAACCATTGGTACTTCCCAACCTCGGATTTTGTTATCTTCTGCAATTATATGAGTGTACATGTGCATTAATCTAATAATACCCAATTTGTATGTCAATGACACAACGCTATATTTTCTGTGCCTTTCAGTGACACGTTTTCCCCTAAAGGTTTCACGTCTCCTGATAATGTGATGGTTGGTTGGCTGGTTTGCTGGTTTTGCTGTTAAGGGGCATTCATTCAAGAAATAGCGCATTACATTATGTGGGCTAAGGTGACCCAAAAAAACCTGTTTTATGGGCCCAACCAACACATCTTTTCCCTTCAAATTTTCAACAACAACAAATTCACAAAATTGTTTTAATTTTTTTTTTTTTAATTTAGATTTTTTTTTGCAAATTAATTTGTTGTTATTGAAAATTGTACATTTTATTGAAATTTTAATTAATTTTGAAAATGTTTGAAATTGTTTTGAATTTTTAAAAAAAATTGTTGAAATTCACCAAAATGTTCACAGAAATTTTGAAAAACACAAAAACACCCACCTAACTGACCTGACCCTACCTGAGAGGTCTGTTTGTCCATAGAACAGGTTTTTATTGGCGCTTAATGCTGTCCTTATATACGCCTGATTATCATTGTCATTGGGAAGGGGAATTACGATCTGTAAAAAGGAACAGATAGTAACTGAATAGTGTATCGTTTTCCAAATAGTGTCCCATAACTGGATTTAACTAGTTATAATTTCCTGCTAAGTATCAATTCCTCTCCAAATTTCAAAATTTCCGGTGAAGAATCTCTCCTATTTCTGTATTTTTGAACTCTCATGTATCTTACAGCAATTGCATTGCGTAAAATAATATCATCTTGTTACGTACAGTCCACTGGTCTTCGAGCTTCCCCGATCCTTTCCTTCAGTATATAAACATGGATGTCGTCCGTGATGAGAGGTTCTAATTGAAATTAAATGGACTGTAAAGATTGTTAATTTGGTGATGTAATTTAAGAACTGCATTGGCAATGGTGCCAATGCTGCACCGCCAGCTATACAGCAAGCCGCTAATGGTTTCCCTATTAAATATTCGTGGTTCAATAGCTTGAGTGTATATTAAACAGAGAGATGATCAATGTTTATTGAAATTATAAATGCAGAATGCTAAAAGCTATGTATAGAAATAAGTGATGATTATTAAAAGTGATTTAATTATTGGTATTGAAAAATGGGGGTGGGGGTGGTGGGGGGGGGGGGGCAGGGGAACCTCCTGCATGAGGTTATGGGATATGCTGGCTAATATAATCACCCTGTGTTTAAATAAATCACACTCTTTTCAAACCTCTTCATGGTAAATCAATAGGGTTCTATTTTTCCAATTTTACAGAAACAGTCGTCGGGAAGATGGTTTAAAAATGAGGGGAAAAAAAATCAACTTTTATGCAAGCATGGGTCGTCCGATCGATCTTCTTTTAAAAATGACACATTTTAGTGTCCTTTTTCATTTTGCTATTAGAAAATCTTTCTCAAAAATAGTTTATACCCACCCCCATGTGAAAATATTACTTGATTGCCATGGGTAGACTTAGAGTGAATGATTGAACATTATTTTGTCAAAATATTAACTGTACATTTTGAAGCATATTATTTTAAAATGTAATTAATAATAATATTCTTAACAGCTTATAAATATATTTTCCATTTTTTCTCCTTTTCCCCCCCCTTATTAGGCATTTGGCAACGCCAAGACAGTGGTCAACAACAACAGCTCAAGATTTGGCAAATTTATCCAGATTAACTACAGGGAAAATGGAACAGTACATGGGTATGTATATGTGACCTTTGACCAGGGCAGTGGCGTAGCTCAGGGGGGCAGTTGCCCCCCCCTGACAGAATTTTTTGTGCCCCCGCCCCCCCTTTGTGCCCCCGCCCCACTCTTCGGAAATAGGGCTTATATGCGTTTTAACCATTTAAAAATGACCATTTTTCGCCTGGTTTTTAAAAATAAATGATATTATTTTTGGAAAAACAGCTTAAAACACTGAGGATTTGCCATTATTTGTTGACTGTTGTGCTTTTTGGACTGCGAAATTTTGTGACCGTGCAAAATTTTGTGACTGTGCGAATTTTTTTGACCTCAACCCCCCCCCCCCCCCCCCCCCCCCCCACTTACGTGAAATTCAGGAGGTGACTGACTGGGTGATTTTTTTTAGAAATCTTGCCCCCCTTGAAAAAAATCCTAGCTACCCCACTGGACCAGGGCTAGTACTGGAACAGAAATTCAACCAGCAAGTGTAATTCACTACACACTGTGGGTTTGAAATGTTTTACCCGCCAGTTGGTCGGTCGGGTACTTTTGCATCTTCACCCGCCCCACGCAAAAGTTGCCTGCTTTGGGCAGGTGGGTGGGTGCTATCCAGGCCTACCTGTGACCCATCAATTAACCTTTGACCTCAGCTTGTAGTTGAGCGAGCGTGTCAATTTAAGTATCACAACCTGTGTCTCTCAGAGATGCTTATAAAATGCAACAGCAAATTCAATTTATTAAATAAAAGCTAAATAAATATTTAAAAAAAAGATAGTCCTCAAGCAAAATGTAGAAAATGTTTTCATGGCTACTTTATTTTTGCGAATATAAAATCACTGTTATTTAAGCAGGCATTTAACTTCGCAAATCTGGAATTTTTGCTTTTACTTTAAATGCAAAATTTTCAGTTTTTACAGGTATTTAATTTCGCGAGGGATGAAATTCATGAAATTGAATCTCTAGCGAAAATTAATGTCAGTTGAATACAATAACCATTATTTCCTTCTCTATAATTACAAGATATTTGGAGTAAAATCGTCGTCGCATTGACCTGCATTCTAATATGAAGTACGTAATGGGATATTTAATTGCTCCAACCAGGGCTCTGCCTGTCTTATTAATAAGAACTTGGGGTCACTGTCTCTCACTCGTTGTATAGGAGGAAATAGAACAATAGTCAGATAGTCCCCGTTTAATTACCTGTCTGATTGTATATAGATCTATAAGGCTATATTAAAAAAATCTTTTGTCACAAAGCTCTTCAGTATTTCAAAACCTAATGCGGAATGCGTTTTTTTTAAGGTTTTTTTTTAAAATATAGAATATTGAAATCCTTGTAAAAGTGACCTTTTGTTTAAAATGATGTGATCAATGAAAATCTGAAAAATCGGTTACATTTTGGGATTTTTTTTTTTTTGGAAAAAAAAAGATTTTTATTTTTTTTGCACCAATAAACTAACGCGCACCAATAAACTAACGCGCGCAGGAGCTTTGAGACAAATGATTTTTTTAAATTTAGCCTAATATTGGGAACTGTATCCAGGGACTAAAATTGATGTATTTGTAGATTGAGTTGAAAGCTGGTCATTAGGGTAGCTGGGGGTAATTAACTGGTTAATGACCTTAAGTTCAAGTTCTCCATCATCATGTTTTGCTTCGGTGGAGCTGGAAGATAGGTGAGCTAAAAGAAAAAATAAAGAGTTTGTCTTAGCAGCCTTTTGGGTAGAAGAGATGCTTTAGTCCTTGCATTTTTAAACAATTTGATTATTATTTTGGGCTGTGCAGATAGATGTACTGTTCCGATACAATTTGATTTAAACTAATGCATGTAAACCAGTATTACATTTTGTGTGAATTTCAAAAAAATGAGTTTAAATTTGCAAAATTTAAATGTCAAAATATTAGATATCAATTATATGAACAGACAATATTTGAGAAGCTGTGGCAATTTTTTTTAGTTTGAGGGATGGGTGTGTCAATAGTGTGCCCATGCGTCTGCCCTATGCCCAGTACCAAGGTGGTAGAAATAATAAGATGAAAATGAACCTTTAATGCTCTGCAATTCCTTGTAATGTAGGTCTCCAAACCCATGACTTATAGCTCTTAGAAGACGGCTCATATGTGATGCGATCTGTGAAAACCCGCCACATGTCGGGATTTTTCATATTGGAGATATTTATATCATAAGAAAGCTGAATCTGTGCTGATTACAGAACTGTTTTGATCATTTTTCTACGATCACTACAAAAAAAGTTATGAGTGAATGATGGTTGTGATGTCATAAAAAGCTACAAAACAAGAAATCATGAAAACAGGCCATAAAAGATACATAGTTCAATAGAATAACATTATAAGGCTAACTAGAAAAGTGACTGGAGTAAGTTTTTGAAGGTGAAATCTCATAAAAGGGGATGATATAAAGTATAAGAAATTAATTTTCTAAACAAAATATGAAAAAATAAAAATAAAAGTTTTATTTTTTTATTTCTTTTATTTTTTAAATTTTACCCATAATCCTTATTTCACATTTTGCGACATCCGACGGGTTTTCACAGATCGCATCACATATATGGCTTTTTGATATATTTTTGTTTTGGTTGAAAGAAAAATGCCAAATTGGAAAACAGACAAAAGTAATTCAAAGATCATAGCAAAGGCTTTCCATTTTTTCATGCTGTTTTTTTAATTTGATTTATTTCTCTCCTCACTTTCCATATGACGTATTTGTGTATTGCTTATAACAAACTAGGAAGGAAGGAAGCCTTAGTACGAACAAGGAAGAACTATCAAACTAAATATAGATCCAGGACATTAATATAAGTAGACAACACATTATTTGATCATTATCAAAATGTTATTATTGTATTAATATTTCTATCCATTATATGCTATAATGTCGGATGGGTCGGATACATCTTTATTATGCTTATTTTGAACCTTGGTGCACATACAATTGATTTTGTCACATTTTGTTGCATTGAGCTATGATTTGTTTTAGTATGAAAGTGGGAGGTACAGAGAGTTGAATTTGGAATTTGTCTATAGATCTACAGCTCATTTAAAATATCTGGTGGCTAGAATTGATACTACAGTATGTAGTAATTTTACAGCAGGTATTTAGATAATACGTAATGGGTCGAAATGGGTCGAAAAGGGTTTATTATGGTCCGTGGACCAAAACAGGTCAAATTTGGGTCGGAATTAGGGTTAAGGATTTAAAAGAGTTTAATTTTGGTAATTTGTACTATGAAATAAAGCTAAGATAACAATTGTGAAGTCAGTTATTGTTGCAGAAATAATTCAGCAACCGCTAATCTACATTTAAAAGTGTGATAATTATTGATTATTTTGATGTCATTTTGTAACGCTGAATCATTCTGACCCATTTTGACCAATTTGCCCTATTTTTGGTGGACTCATTGTTCACCCTCTGGACGTATTATACTCAATATGTGTACTGCTGCGGCAAAAGGGTTCAGTTGTCGGTAAAATGCATTTTGAGATATTGATGGAATTAGGCATGGAAAAACAAAGAAACTAAAGACAATTTTCAGGGGTTTTTCTTCATAAAAACAGAAAGCAATATATAATCTTAGCTCCAAATATGTCATTAGAAGCATTCAAAAAAGCTTCTTTTGGTTAGTGTTATGATCTCAACTTTTTTCAGAGAGACAACTGCACCCTTTTGCTGTGACTGCTGTACACATGGCTTTACAGGCACATGTTTCTATGACAGGGTATTTTTTCCATGTTAAAGTATTGGCAGGTATTGTTGGCACGAAGGACTATTACTCCAATGGTGGCATACAATAGGTTATATAAGTTCAAATTCAAGGTCTCGGTCATATTAGGATGCACCGGTGCATGTCGATAGTGTTTTGTGTAGGCTGGTGTAAAAGCTGCACCTACAATACATATTTCCTATAGTTTTGTTTTTATCAATCTTCTTAATAAATGTAGATACACAATACATTAGATCTATCCAGTATTTGATTCACATGGATTTTGCATTTTGATTTTGTCAAATGGGTGAGATCTATCCTGAATTGCAAGTTTTCAAATTCATAGAAACTGTTATGTAATGGCATTCCAATCAATTTAGGATATTCCAGGCTTAACGCTGCTTCTGCCCTAAAAACTGCTTCTGTCAGGCATACACAAAGCAAGCAGGGCTGGATGGTTTCTGAGGGAAAGGGGTAGGGAGGAATGCAATGGATTTTAGACGTAAAGATGTTAAAATTATGGGGTCATTGTATTTGCTTTTATAAGTGATGCTGGTAAAGGGGTCTTAACGTTTTCCACACGGAAATCGTCTGCAGACGACGTTTTTTTAAATGATTGAATTTCATCACAATTATTTGAAATCACCATGACAAATGCTTTGAAATAAGTACAAACATGCCTATTATTGGTTCAGTAATTCTTGAGATAGACTTTGAAAGTTGGGAAAGGTTTCTGAAATGTCCGTTTTGGATATGGTAATACTGATTGCCACGTGAAAAGTGTTAACAGCTTATTACATAGACTGTACATGGGTCACCTCTAAAATGGGGATAGTCCACTATAAAATTAGTTTGTTGCAAGATTTTGTATTGTTTTCCAATAAGTGAACAATTTCAACCTGGCTAAGAATTTAGTTATAGAAATAACTAATAATAAATTGACTTCAGGTTTCGTTTGCTTATTTATTAATATTCAGCATATTATTATGTTTGCTTGTTTTCATTTCAGGGCCATCGTTGAACAGTACTTATTGGAGAAATCTCGTATCGCTTCACAAGCGCCGTACGAACGCAACTATCATGTGTTTTACTATCTACTCAAGGGAGCCAGTGATTCGGAAAAGGAAAAACTATGGTTAGCTAAACCTGAGGACTATAACTACTTAAACCAGGTTAGTAAGTTTGTATTATATGTTCTACTTTCTATCTACTCAGGGAGCCAGTAACTCGGAAAAGGAAAAATTATGGTTATCTAAACCTAAGGACTATAACTACTTAAACCAGGTTAGCAAGTTTGTATTATGTGTTCTACTATCCTCTCAAGGGAGCCTGTGGCTCGGAGAAGGAAATGTTATGGTTGGCTAAACCAGAGGACTACATTTATACTAAAAACAATGTTTAGTAAGTATATTTATGAATGTTGTCAGTCATCCAGGTAGTGAAAATCAATCAAAAATGTCTATAATCTAGTCAACTGGACTTACTTTTATTGTTTGGCGACAGTTTCACATTCTATCCCGGATGTATCGTCAGGCCGACTGATGTTCTAGTGGCTTTGCTTGACCCGCGACGGTGAGGGGCCTACGTCACAACCTAGCGGGGGCCTGCACTCCAGCGGTCAACAAGATCCCTCGACGTTTGGACTCCTTGACCCCGTCACGGGTCAAGCAAAGCCACTAGAACATCAGTCGGCCTGACGATACATCCGGGATAGGATGTGAAACTGTCGCCAAACAATAAAAGTAAGTCCAGTTGATTAGATTATAGACATTTTTAATGTTTAGTAAGGTTGTATTATGTATTCTCCCATCCACTCAAGGGGGCCAGTGATGCAAAAAAACCTCTGAGAGACGAACTCAAAAAGTTTTGTATAAGCAATATAGGTGTTTTTATTTTAATGGAAATAAAAATCCTCTGTCGCTAAAACAAAGCACTGACATTGTCTGTAACATTATCTACTCATAGACGATGTAACATTTATTATTGGACAACTATGGTTAACTTATCCTGGGGACTGTAAATACGGTTAATCCTTTGTGTAAGATAGCACAGAATTAACCTACAATGTAGCACAAAATCCTCTATCGAAGGATTAAAGATTATACAACGTTATTCCGTAATGGGGTCTTGACACTAGACTAATGAATGTCTTACACTAAGGATATACCGTAAATACTTGAAACCAGGTAGGTAAGGTTTGTTCCACCATTCTTCGTTTTGATGTTCATCGACCTCTGTGCAGTGATGGCGCAGTGTATTACGGTGATGCATGCATTGATGAGCTCTAGCACTAGGATTTGTTAATGATAGTGCAGGCACATTCAAATCCGCGATCAATGAGGTTCAAACACTGGAAGACACGCTGACATCATTGCGCAGATGTAAATGAACAAAGTATACAACGATACTCAAGGAAACGAAAGAATCAGTGAAGGAAATATTGTGGTTAACTAAATCAGAGAACTGTGAACTACTAAAAAACCAGGTTGGTTAGCAGGGTTAGAATTTGATTGCACAATCTGGGAATCAAACTTGATTCTATAGTTTCATCAGTTCCGAATTGGCGAGAAATGTTTGGTTTTTATCTCTAAGCGCACAAAAGTAATCCAAGCGTACGAACGTGATTATGGCCACACGCACATGTCACGCATATAATGCACAGTGTGCCTCTTAATTTCATGCTTGTCCACATTATTTTGTCTTCATTCTCAGCTGTAAGGAGGCTTTGCCAATTGCCCTGTCTTGTCTGCCTAAACAGAAAATTTTATGAGAATCAAGTTTGATTCTAGCAAATTTGTATGTGAGAATTCTTTTGAGAATGGGGGACCAACAAGGGGACCAATATTCAAGGGAGCCTATAGTTTGATCAGTTCCAAATTGGCGAAGCTGAAAGACTAGGGCGTGCATGAAGTCAACAAGCGCACTATGCATCATATGCATGAAGCGTGTGTGCTGCCAACATTGCTTGTAAGTGGCCATAATCGCTCGTGTACGCTTGGATTACTTTTGCGCACAGAGAGATAAATATTGAATATTTCTCGCCAATTTGGAATTGATTAAACTATAGCGAGCGAAGCTAAATGTTTTGCTCCTCATTATTTGAGTCAAGACAATAAAAGCAGAACCAGTCTTGTCATAAATCAAATATATTAATTCCATGCCGAATCGTTGCTTAATATCAGTGTTGTTCAAGTGTGACGGAGAGAGTAGTAGAGCATGGTGTAGGTTTATTTGTTCAACACATGATGTTACTCAGTATGTGGCAGGGCGATCATCCTTCTATAGTCTATTTCATAATTCCTTGCACATTTGGAACATCCCAATGCGTGCACACCTACTCAAGATGCAGTATGTGTTAGTAACGCACATGGTCCTACAATATCTATCTAAAGCATTTAGAATCAAACTGTAGTCAGCCTCTCTTTACAACCAAGCTCGGAACCAAGTAAGCGTGTCTGTGTGTACATTATACAGATTTAGCTCTGTGGAATTGTGAGGCATCGGAGGAAATAGTCTGTGTCGGCAATATGCAACATTGAGAAATTGTATATGACACAAATCAATTAAAATGAGATCAAATGATGATCTTCTTTCACCAATTTTTTTTCTTCTCAAAAGTATTGTCACCATTGTGGCTAGTGATGGCTGATTCCACTCACTTACCGATCTAGTGGTTTTTTAACGATTTACATTTTTAGAAACGTCATCGTAAATTTGATTTCCTTGGAGGGGATCAGTAATTGCCACCTCTGAATCGCTATTGCGCATGTGGAGCATCACTTATTTTTATTTACGTTCCACACATTTAGGGAAATGTCTAGGGAAAATCCGTAGGAAAAAAACCTGCTGTTTTACAATTTGATGATGTTACATGGCAATTTGATGATGATGATGCATTAATTATCCACAATGCAATGATGATGATGGATAAACAATACCATATCACTTAATGAACAAAACAAGGAATATAATAGTCGACAAGCTGAAAATTTATTGTGATTACACAAGTTGTACTTTTATTCAATGTCTTAGGTATAATCCAATAGATTGATAGGGTGGATCGGTAACTTTTCCCCCCTGATTCCAATTCAAGGCCGATTCAATGCAGATCGCCGCCGATTTTGATAGCCTACCATTTTGTTGGTAGTCCACATATTCTATATTGAAAATGTGTTCATAGAGACAGAAATTCCTGTGTATCCAGAGTATAAGCTTAGGTCAGTGATATCAATTATTTATCCAATACCCAGCAACAGCTAAGTGTTTACAGAGCGCACCGTTACACTGATTTATCATAATGTTACTGTACTTTAATAGGCTCCAAATTAACACGCCTCTTTATACTAGTTGTAAATGAAGTAACAGGCACAATGTGTATCTTATATGCTCGATGCATGCGTATGCCATGGTGTGCACATTTTGATTACTTTTGGGTCACAGAGAGGTAAATCCTGCATATGTTCTTGCCAATTTGGAACGGAATAAACTGTAGTCTAAAAAAAGAGAAGAATTTTAGCATAAATTTCATTGCACTTAATTTGATAAAACAAAATTGCCACTCGGATGTTTACTTAGCGAATATAAATTATGTTACTATTCTTTTAAATTCATAACATTTACTTATTAAATACAAAATTGGTGATGGGTAAATGTGGTTTTGTATGGACGAGTAGTCAACCAGAAAGGTCCTGTGCACTCTGTCCATTTGTCCATTGTTTAAAGTATCGGCTATCGTAAGAGCAAATTGATAGCGGTATATGACTCTTTTTGTTTTAAGTGGAAGCAAATTTGATGAGTTTTAATGCAATTAAACCATTAAAACCTTTTGCTCATGAGCAAAGATGAGCTAGAAAATAATTTAAAGGTTCATGTTTCATCGTGGGATGACGCACACAGTGGTTTCAAATATCCTATGTTCTAATTAGATACCATTTGGTGATGAACTGATAAAGTGGGAAAATTTGAATACTGCATTTAATTGTGAGGTTTTTGTGTGCACCATAACAGTTTAGTGAAAATGAAAACATGCACAAATATCTTGTTATGATGTTTATAAAGAAACATAAAATTGGGAAATTATCAACACCCTGAAATGCTGACAGAATGGGGAACAAATAGGTATGCAACTTTGTTTCAGTATTTCTGTGTGTGCGTGAGACAAAATGTCCTTTTGCTTTTGTTACAAATTCTCGTCTGATAGAGTGACAAACCCTATTAAACTCTATTTTTAACCCGAATATCATACTTCTGCATCTTCAAATTATGAAACCCTACCTGGCGTTCAATATTACATTACATCTCATCATCAATTGACCGCTTCTTCCATAAAATTGGGTGACAATGCTATGTATGAAAAACAACCCAGTGTGATAAGAATCTCAAGCATTTTAGGGGTAAGAAAAAACATTGAGATTACGTTTTTTTTCGCTCCCCTATTTGTTAAAACGAGATTGTGTTTTTTTGACCCCTACCTATATGTAATATAAGGGTAGGAAAAAACAAGATTGCGTTTTTCCACCCCTATATGTTATACCCTCTATAATCTGATGATATAATTACCCAAACAACTCACTTTATTTGATGGGGAGGGGGTCAGTAAGAGATAACATATTGGGATATCAGTAACCAAAATTCAGTGACATAACCAGCATAGGTGGAAGGGTGAAGGGCCAGAGCTGTCCCGCTTGCCCCTAAACGAAAAAAAGATGAAATCGAATCCTATAGTTCAGTTAGTTCCAAATTGGCAAAACCTGTTTACAGCAGCGAACGAATTCAGAAGAGCGTTGCACGCAAAATGCTCGTATGGCATGATATGGTGCGAAATGTCGCAGTGACATTGTATGCGTGACGCTTGCGTATGCCAAAACTGTGCTTATACGCTTGGATTACTTTTGCGCGTGGATAGTTAAAACCCGAATGTTTCTCGCCAATTTGGAACTGATTGAACTATAGTAAGATGTAAAGTCTAGCTATGCCACTGCCAAGATACAGCCATACAATTTTCTAAAGACCACCATTCTCTCACGTTGCTTTTGCAATAACAAGTTGCTGCAACTTTACATACATGTAAGTCACGCCTAATACCAATTTTAATGTCACATTCGTTCTAAATCATTCCTGTGACTGCCAAGAAAGGTGGGTTGTAGGTCGCTACGAGTTACTTTGCCCTTAACAACCCCGCCATGTCTTATTAGTTGACTTGAACCTTTTGTTCTGTACTCTATGCTGGTGGCATGTCAAATCTAGGGCTTTCATAAATTTCATAAGACCTGCTATGAAAACAGAGCTAGCTGGCAGTAATAAAAGTCTTGTTCAGTATCTGTCAAGTCAGTTTGTCAGCAGCCATTTGTAACCGTCAATGTCAACTTAAATCCGTGCAGTCTCTTTCTTGTTGCGTTATAGAATGATTAGATGACTTAACCGCTTTAAAAAATGACTGAGATTAAGATATGGGTCCTGTTCAAAACAGACTGATTATTCTTAGGTCAGGGAAAAAACAGGCAACCAGGAAGCTTCTTGCAGGCCAATTTTGAGTTTGGAGGGAAATTTTAGTTTTGAAAATAAAGAAATCAATGTCAATTTGATGGGAATTGTTCTCTTTTCGGAGCGAAATTGTTGACATCTGACAGAGAAATTTGCATTTTCCCCAGACCTGATTGTATTCTTGAAGGTGAATGGCTTGCTTGAAATCTGACCAAATATTGAAGTTAACATGATTTGTCTTTGTCTTTTCCTTCTCCCTTCACAGAGTAATTGTTACACCTTGGAAGGAGTGGATGAGTCCTACGAGTATGCTAGACTCAAGCAGTCTATGGAGATGGTCGGATTCTCAAGGGGAACCACTAGAAGGTAATCACATATGAAGAATAATTTACTGAGGGGTGTGGTAGGCTGGGGAAAAGGGGTACTTGCACATGAAGGTGTAAAATAATGTTAAGTTACGGACTTGCAGAATGGAGTATGCCAGACTAAAGCAGTCCATAATGGAGATAAAGTACTCAACAAAAGAATGTCATACATTTTGTTTATGTCCCATAGAGTAAATTTCCGATTATTTTTTGACCAAGTAGGCTAGATAGACATTTGGATAGATCTTTTAGGCACAATCTGGTACCAAACTTGGCCACCAAGCGACAAAGATAAGCCATGATTAGCACCATTTAATGAAAATATGTGCTGTTGCCAAATTCACATTTTCAACCAACTATGCGGAGAGAAAAGACCACATGTTAGTGTTCACAATCCAATAGCCTGCTCGCTCAGGCACGAACCAACGCAGTTGCACTGTGTGATAAATATCCCTTTCATTCCCGGCCATTCAAGTGCCACACACAGCATTTTCTCGCACAGATTTGATTAATTGGTGTTAATAATGGTTTATCTTTGTTGTTTTATGCCATGTTTGGTACCAAATTATTCCGAATATATTCATCTAAATGTCTATCTAGCCTGTTTGGACAAGAAATAATCGAAAGACACTCTATAGGACATAAACATGGTGTATGACTTTCTTTTGTTGAGCACTTTATTAGGTATCTTAAGGGGACCACTAGCAGCGAATTGTTTCCTCGCCTTGCACCAATGAAACCCGGGTCAATTCTGTGAACGACCGCAGGCTTTATGTGCATTTGGTTTATCACGATCCATGCACGCTTTCGCAGGTTTTCTCCGGGTACTCCAGTTTCCTCCTGCTTTCAAAATCAGTGATCAGTTGTTTCGGTTATCAAAAACTTCCTTGACCCAATGGTATTTGGGGAGCTGCATTGAAAAATGGTGTATGTTACAATCTATCTGGGGGATAGTGGTTTGCGCCTGAATTGGCTGCACCCTAGTTGATAGGATCTGATTCTGATGATTCACCAGCAGCGAAATTACAGCGCTTTGAACCCTTTGGAAAAGGCGCTATAAAATACTGATTATTATTATTATTATTATTATTAAAAGGAACAATTTATCGAGGGGTGGGGCGGGCTGGGGGAGGGTGCTGGGGAAAGAGGTACTTGCACAAGAAGATGTAAATAATGTTAAGTTAGGGACTTGCAGAATGGAGTATGCCAGACTAAAGCAGTCCATAATGGATATGGTGAAGAACAATTTAACGAAAGGGAGGGGGTGGGGGTGGGGGTGAAGTGGCAATTCTTGTTAAGTTCAATTGTCTTCTTTAGGTATATGGCATGTCAAACTGAAGTATTCCATGGAAATGGTTGGATAATTCCCAAGGGGTGTGGGGGCACTAGAATGTAATAACAAATATGGAAATAATTTAGTCAGGTGGGAAGGGGTGGAGGGGGGGGGGGGGGGGTGCATTTATATGCAAAGCCAGAAACCATGCTTGGGTATGAACTTTCAGTGAACCTAAACAAATATTTGTATATCCTCCACAAAAATTCCTATTTCTTTTGATTCAACAATCAACATATTTGTATCTTGAACAAGTCTTACCAAATGCTCAAAACATGCACTTTTCTTGATGTTAGGCTGTTTTTTCCACCTTAATTAACGCTTTCCATGCGGCAGGCGGCTGCAGACGACATTCCAAAATTTCACAAAATGTTTCAAAAATGTCAAAATTATTAAATTTCATTACCATATTTGGAAACACCATGAGAAATGCATTGAAATAAGTACAAACATGCCTAGTATTGGTTTAGTAATACTTCAGATAGACCTTAACATTTGGGGACAATTTCTGAAAAATCTGTTTTGTATGTGGTAAAACTAATAGCCGCGTGGAAAGTGATAAGTAAGCCCCAGACGTTCCCGCGATCACGGTTTTCTCGGCGTGAATCTCGGGATTTACCATTTGCCTCGGTTTTCTAAAAGTATGCCGAGATTTCGCGGAATTGTTGGTTTTTTCCTCAACAAAACAAAATTTCAAATTTCTACACAAAAATCGACCGTAATTAGTCCAAGAAAATCTTGAAATGTCATGTTAAATTTCGATCTATCGTACCAATCATACCAATGCAAACTTGGTTGGGAAAATCCCCCCGGAAAATACCTTTTTTTTATATGTAAACAATGTCTGGTTCCCGTATGTTACTTTCCCCATGTTACGCCGCCCCGTAAAATTTGGGTGATCATCAATTTGAGATCGCACATGTTCTGACGTAATGCATCCCATAATGATTAATGATGCGGGATCATGCCGCCTAGGTTGCTGGAAACGGGTTTCATAATAAAGAATTGACTGAGACTCTCTACCGCCCTCTACATTTTGCTATCGATGTAACGCACGGTAATTTTTAGGATCGACTGGAAGCCACTGGGGGATGTACTCAATCAAGATGGCGGCGCGTATTCAAAACAAATATTTCTTCCGTATCAAAAATGTTAAAACGGAGGACATTAATTGGAATTTTACGCAAATTATGAAACCCCTCTGCCAGGGATTAATATGGAAATCAATATATTTTCTTGCAGAGAAGAAAAATGGACTATAAAGTAAGCTTATTTACTTTTTAAAGAGGTGATATTTGGGGGTGATTTTTCGGGTCACATTTTTGGTCGCGGTTTCTCGCATTTGGTTTATTTTCGCGGTATTTCTTGGTTTTGGTTGCAAATCCCGCGAATCGCGGTTTTAGTAATCTCGCCTCGCGGTTTTTGCCTAAAAAAATCGCGGGATCCTCCGGGGCTTAGTGATAAGCAATAGTGAAACAAATGGTTAGTTTCATATTGAAAGAAAAAAAAAGTTCCTTTCTTTTTTTGAGATAAGCAATGCACACTGTACATCGTTATATATTTAATTGAAACTACCAGTTGAATGCATTGTTTCAACTTTACCAAGTATAATCCCTAGTGCACCCTAAAATATATTAAGTGAGTCCATGTGAATGTAATATTTGATTCTATTCTCACATTTTATAGACCAAACTTTGTCGTTATATATTTAATTGAAACTACCAGTTGAATGCATTGTTTCAACTTTACCAAGTATAATCCCTAGTGCACCCTAAAATATATTAAGTGAGTCCATGTGAATGTAATATTTGATTCTATTCTCACATTTTATAGACCAAACTTTGTCGTTATATATTTAATTGAAACTACCAGTTGAATGCATTGTTTCAACTTTACCAAGTATAATCCCTAGTGCACCCTAAAATATATTAAGTGAGTCCATGTGAATGTAATATTTGATTCTATTCTCACATTTTATAGACCAAACTTTGTGTGCAAAGTTTTGAACTGATGAACTTAGTACTTTTTCCAATAAGGTAGATGTCCTTTGAGAATCATAACAAAAACTCAGTGGGTTTATGTCAACAGGATGAGTCCATGAAATACTGTTAAAGTGGTAATTTTTCGCGTAAATAATTGTTCACGCTTGGCAGATTTCCTACTGTTTTGCATGTTTTTAAATTCATGATCTGTAGTTTCATCGCATAGGCCTATAAGCAAAATGAATATATTTGTGTGTTATTATTTTTGCGGTAGCAGGATTGAGCATGAAAATAAATGTAGCGCGAAGAAATCCACCTTTATAGTAAGGGACCAATGTCGTAATACAGCACAGATACAAGAATAATAATACATGTAGCAATGCATGGGATTGCCTGAACAAATCTAGCTCACCCAATCTCCCAATAACAAAGGGAACTCAAAAGGGCAAACAAAAGAATGATACCCAAACACCCAAAACTTAAATCAAAACAACAATAAAAACAAACATCTACATTCAGTATTTTTGTGCGTATTGTAATGTTGAAAGAAAAGTATTTGTTTCAACTGTTAAATTTGTGATTGTACAATTGTTTGCGGGTTGTGAGTGGTGCAGTGAATAGAGCACAGAACTTGCGATACAAATGGTTATAGGTTCTATTCCTGTTTTGGTAAACATGATGTGTCACTTTATTCTGATTACCTACATGTACAAAGCCATGGATTACATGGGTACCATTACCAAGAATATTCATAATAATGGGAATGTAAATCAACAAGACCCACCATATGGAAGTAATGGAAAACTCTACAGCGATATAATATTAACCCTACCCCCCCCCCCCCCCCTCCCTCCTATGCTTCAATATACTACTTCTAAGCCCATCTCCAAGCGCTTGTGCGGACGGTTTTCGATGACATAATCTACCAAGCCTATATACCTGTAGGGAGCGTGGTATACTGCACGAACGATTAGCTGAGGGTCATGGCTAAGTGGCTGGGACGACGGGCCGACGTGTGGATGGTCCCCGGATTGAATCCTGGCGATTAAGTTAGTGTTTTCTCTTCCAAAATTGTGATCCTGGTTAAAACCCGGCTAGGGTTATGCTGGGATCTGGCCTAAATGTTATTGATAGAGATGTTTGCACTCTGGTTGAGAGCTTTTTGTCTCAGTTTTGACATGCAAGGACTATAATGATTTCACATGTACGAGCAAATTATGGTAAACCAGGCAAATTACTCTTCACTAGGTACCACATTACCTAATAACCCACCCATCATTCACTGAATTTTAAATCTGTACATTTTAGGATCTTCTCGGTACTATCGGCTGTCCTCCACATCGGCAACATCACCTTCAAGAAGCGCCAAGATCACGAGGAGTATGTGACCATCAAGAACATCGCAACCGTCAAGGTGGTCTCCGATCTACTCAAGGTCAAGCAGGAAACGCTGGTGTCAGCTCTTACCAAGAGGCAGTCCAACGCTCAAGGGGACAAATTCATTGTGCAATACAGGATGTCAGAGGTGGGTTTTGTGGAGGATTTATTAGACAAAGGATAAAGAATCTGTTTTAAAGCCCTAGGCATCTACTAAATGGTGGACAAACTGACTGTGAATCTTACTAGATATTATTTACAAAATACAGAATCTATGCTGTTAAATTAATAAAAAGGGGCACCGTCAAAATTACGCTTTTACGTTTCTTATCGTTTATCGTTGTTTTATCAACTGATTTATACGAACAATATTTGAAAATATATTTAACCATATTTTTGAAAAGGAATCGGAGTCTACTGAACATGGATATCAAGAGTAAAAGGCATTTAAAACATTTGGTATTGCAGCGCCCTCTATTGGGAAAATGTGTCAGATTGGCAGATTGGCTGGATTAAGCCACTGGTGGAATGAGTAGATGCCTGGGGCTTTAAGAATTATAATGTATATTGCATAACTATAGCTACTTTGTGCCTATTTGGTACTGAATAAACTAAACTCCTCACAAAAAGTATCGAGACACTTAAAATGATCCAAATTAATCAAAGCAAATAACCCAGTGCATAATTTTGTTTTCTGCGTATGTTGACACCTCAATTGTTGAGATCCGATGTTGTGGAGCGGAGTTATTGTCATTTGAATGGTCGTAGGTGCAGTTTCAAAAGTGACAATCGTCCCTATAGAAGCAGGTTTGCATTACTGTTTTGAATGATCATGATGATCAGGTTTAGGCTTTACACATGCTGTTGTAGACAATGATAGTAGACACACAAAGTACTGAAGATAAAGATAAAGTTATGGCAAAGTTGAAGTTGAATGAAAACAATAAATCTGTGTTGTGAAAGGAACACATTATCTTCATTTTCTTAGTGTATGTTGCATTTTTGTACACGTGTGTAAAGCACAAACCTGATTATTCAAAACAATAAATGCAAACCCGCATCTAAATTGTCTATAGGTATGATTGTCACTTTTGAAACTGGACCTAGAACCGTTGAAATGACAATAACTCCTCTCTATACAGAACGAAATGATGTACTTTTTTTTTGCTTCGATTAATCCGTACCCTCTCGGGCCGTTAATTATTGGATCATTTTTAAGTGTCACAATACTTTTATGAGGAGTTTATATTGCTTAAAAGAAGTAACTGTAAAACCACTTAATTTCGTGAGGTATTTTATTTCTGCGAATTTCGCGAGGACCTAAAATTGTCAAATTAGATCCCCGTGAAATAAACCATGCTAAAAAGCTTAAAATCAGATTCAAATTTTGGAATCAAGAATTAAAATCCATGCAAAAATGTTAGCTTTTGGTAATTTGCCAAATAAAGTACCCGCAAATTGTATGTGTTTTAAAGTATTGTGGTCTAATTTTTTTTTTTATGAAACATAAAACAAAAAAATTAAGCATGTTTTTAAAAATGTTATTGATTCATTGTATATAGGCGATAGCAACAAGGGATGCACTCGCCAAAGGACTCTACAGCGCCCTCTTTGAGTGGATCGTCCTTCAGGTCAACCATGCCCTACTATCAAGATACGAAAAGAAAGGGGAACAACAAGTAAGTTTAAACATGGGGGTTATTAATTTACTAGTAAGTAATAATACTAGATCAACATGGGCAATAATACCTGAGCACAGACAAATTTGAAATTTTTCTCAGCACCTAAAATAACAAAAATCTTCAAATTAGGGTTTTATCATCGCCTTTTCTGGACCAAAATATCATTTTTGTTGGGTTTTTTTTTTTATCTTGGTTTTGCTCATCAAAAGTGTGTCTTCTCAACCTTCTTGCTTAGCCTGCTTAAAATAAAAATTTGGTTCCGGATTCTTTTATAACAATTTTGCAGGGCAATAATTTGAGCAGGCATTCACCTATAATTCCCATGAAACAATTTGAATCAATTTTGATCTTTGGACAACATCACATGTCCACATGGTACCATCACTTTGGCATTTATGATTTGATTCTTTCAAAATCTCTCTTGTGAAAGAAAGCTCACTCAATTCTTGCAATTTTTGACACAAAATATCGCCTGTAATTGTTCTTATTTGTCCTCATAATACACACACACCCCCACACTTGTATTTCATGGCTCTTAGCACATACACAGGTATGTCACGGAGATTAGTCACATTGAATAGCATGTATAATTTAACAATATGACTTCAAACCTTTTGACTTATTTTTCATACATATTTCACAAGGTGTGGTGTATTATCCCCATAGGGGGTTTCTTACCACTAAAACAGGTACCTTTTATAGCACATAGTTGCTTCAATGTTCTAGTTGTGGTTTTATGCATCAAACACACCACACTATTTAGTATGATGAATCATACATGAAGTAATCACGCTTGAATTCCAAATTTGTGATAAAACCATGATTATTAAGAGTGTTTCTAGATTACTTTTTATCAAATGGGGTTGCTCATGGTAGACATGAACACATTTCTTTATTTATGTGTGTGGGAGGGGGGGGGGGGGGGGGGTAGGGGGTATTTTAATGTACTATGAAAGTGTAAATGTGCATGCTACTACAGTAATATGCATTCATTTTTCGCATCAAAACATCTGTGCAAAAATATACAGGAAATAACCACAATTCTAATGATATGTGAAGTGCTTTGTGTTTGTGCTGAGTGTCTGTCTTTAGGTTAGGCCAACTCCCAAGAGTTATCACAGTATAGATTTGATACACGAAAATAACATAGAGACATTTGTGATATATCTTCAAATTGTTTTCATAGTTATTTCCTCGTACTTTATCAGAGCACTGAATTAGTTCATAAATAAGGCACAATATTTCAAAATATTGCATCAACAAGAGTGTCAAGGGTCAAAGGTCAATCATTCACTGCACATGGAGTAACCATGGAAACAAGCAAAACCACTATATATTAGTTCAGTCAGTTCCAAATTGGCGAACCTGTTTACAGCAGCGAATGAATTCGAAAGAGCGTGCACGCGCAAAATACTCGCATGACGTAACATGCCACATATCATCGTATGCGTATGTCAAAATCGTGCCCATACACTTGGATCACTTTTGCGCGCGGATAGATAAAAAATGCATATTTCTTGCCAATTTGGAGCTGAATAAACTATAGCGCTACTCTTAAAGACCACAAAGTGCTCTACACAAAACACTATTTGTTTCTAATTGGGCTGCTTTTAATTAATTTTCGCCCCGTTTAAATTAATGATTACAAAATAAATTGAGCATTTTTAAGCTCCAGTTTAGTTATAAGACCAATTATAATCCTTTGAAGAGCAAAAGTGCTTTTGGACAAAATTACAATTTTTTCAAACTAATGATCATGAAATAAAATGTGCTTCAGTACTACTCTTTTATCACCATTGATTAAGGCTATTTGGGCCAATGCTATTGCTAAAATTGCTCAATTTACTTTTATTTTGGAATGAAATAATTACCATCTTTCGTGTGTAATACATTTTTAAAATGCACTTACGTTAGACTTTTTTAACATAGTCCTAACTATTGCACCGTTTATCATGTCTGTCTCATCCTTCTCACACACAGAGTGCATTGTTGTATGAGGTGAGTTTATAACACATACACATGCTGTCAATAATTACTATCTGCAAAGCTTATTTACCCATACTGCTTCAGTTATGTTCTTGTTTCTTAATAATATTATACATTATAATCGTTAACATGAGTAAAGAGTTTATAACAGGTTTGCTCTGGGACAAGTTTAAAACGGCAAAGCTTTTCGTCAGGATTAGCTCTGACTTCTTCAAACCAAATTATTATGAGCAATACATATATACTCCCCTTTATAGATTAACATTGGGGTTGCCCCTTCCCGATGATTTAAATGTAGGTGCCTCTTTCCTAAAATTGACTGCCCCTAGTCCACTGAGTACAGTTGGTGGTTCCTGGCGAAAGTTTTGCTATTTTAAACTTGTCCGACAGCGAAATCAGCTAAACTCTTTACACATATTATGGATACCCGTAGTGAAAGCCTATCACACAACACAATAAGTTAAGTGAAGTCATTGATGTCAAGTTTAAGTTTGAGTTGAGTCTTGCAAGTCCATGACCTCATTCTGAATTGAAGCACCGTTGCAGTTATGCTTTCTCTAGGCAAGAGACATAATCGCATTGCTTCGATAATCGATCACAGTACAAAATCATGTGCTGACTTGAAGTCCAGGCAAATGCACACACTCGGACCGAGATGGAAGTTTAACTCATAATTATATGGAACTATAACGTGATGTCACTATCTTCCAGTATGCAAAGTGGATTACAGCAATTTACGTGCTTGAATCCAGCTGCTAAACTCCATTTTTTCGCCTCTTCAAGTCGGTGACACCACCGACATAAGGTGCTGCAATTACATTTGTGGTGATCACTCTCTGTTTTTGTACACACATGTGTAATAAGTCACCCTCTTCAACTCAATGTGCACTTTGAGTATGCTATAGCACCAATTGACTGCTTGAAAAAAGCAAAAAAATGTTAAATGTTGTATGATTCATGGGTGACTTGATTCAAGTCAGCAAATTGAAGCTTATCAATGCACAGTGACTCTTCTCTTTTTATTTGATCATAAACTCATACACTCAAAGCCATAGAAAATAGCAAAAAACAAGTGACTTCAGTGATTTTAGATCTAGAGTGTATTGCAATATGAGTCATTACAGCACCTTTATTCAAAAACAAGCGTTGCATCATCATTGTATATCATCATCATGTGCCATTGCGGTGATGGTTTACTATTGCATGATCTTGTAGGATAACACTGCACTGCTTTCAATAAGTAGTCAACAAACTGTTCTTAGTTTAGTTTTTGCTGCTATCATTTTGAATTTGTTTTGATGCTATATAATGCAAAAAAGTAGTAACCTTAAGCTTATTGACTAATTATTAACATTCAAAAAAGTAGAATATTTCAGAAGGGTTTTTAAAATGTTGAGTTCTTTCATTCTACATTATATATATTTAGATATTTCCAGGGCTAGGGTTTAGTGATCCCTGGGGGCCGCATCCTATTTGGTATTCCTCAGGGGATGTAGAGTAATATTTGGTGCTCCCCAGGGAATGGTCGATAAGTTGTCGATAAGCCTCGAGATGGGGGAGGAAGGATTCTGAGGAAACATTGGTTAGTTCCCCATGTGACTCTGTGAATAGGTTTAAAATGTCAATGATTGAGGGTTGTGATATTATTTGAAATGAAAAGAAAATGAGGATGTCCTGCTCCCCTTGCTACCTAAATTATGATCAGTACAATAAACACTGGTACAGGTGGGGAGACAGGTGGGGAGTGAAAGGCTTCGAGACACATATCGAGGGCTAAGTGCCACAAAGACCTATCTGTAATAGCTGCCTGTTGTTATATTTGTAATAGTTTATACATTAACCAACTAAATGTAAATCAAAGCAGCTATTTCAGATACAGCCTTTTTGTTCAGATTCCTAGTGATGTGAAAAGAAAATATATGTTATAGCTGCCATATGTTATACACTTCTGGTGCTGAAATGCATTCTTACACACGGCAGCTATTGTAGATAGGGCCCTATGGCTCCAAACTCTTGATATTCTAAAGTTTATCTTTAAATACGGATCATGCTTTTTATCTAAGGTCAAGGACAACTGTTCTATATTTTTCTGATTTCAGAATGATTTTGTTATAATTTAAATTGTTAGACATTTTCAAAACTTTGACCCCCTCTTTAAATTTTCTGGAAATCATTGAAGAAAAATACCCAAAACGCTTGACCAAATGACCCTACACTAGAGGGGCATCAGCCTGTAAAACAGGATCTTTTCCCCGTCGCTTAATTGCATATATGCCAAATGTTTTCAAATGTTTTCAATCCCTGAAAACAAAATTTAAGTATTTTTTAGTGAGCTCTTTTTAATGTCTGCACAGTAGCCTAGATATTTACGTTCTAGACGTTCCAAACAGTAAATAATGCCTATCTCACTATCAGTCACTGCTCATAAGGAAATTTATGTTGCTGAATATTATAGAGTACTTAGTATTCTTTAATTTTTGCTTCTGTAATACCTGAATTTAATATATTTTAAATACACTGACCCTCTTATTCCAGTTAACAGTTCCTTTTCAATGTATTTAACACTTAGTATGTTTATTGTTATATATTTTATAATCTGATGTTTATTAGGCTATATTAAAAAAAATCATTTGTCTCAAAGCTCCCGCACGCGTTAGTTAATTGTAGAGCTTTGAGACAAAAGATCTTTTTAATATAGCCTTATAAAATGCTGCTTTACCAATTTTTAAATGTATAATCACAGTTCCGAGGTCTGTGTTCTCTCCACATTGGTTTTTTGGCGATGTTGGAAAACTTCTCACGCTAGCGTAGAGACAGACAGGCACGCCATGCATTGTAATGCACAAGACCCACGATAAATCCTCATATAATCATATTAACCATTCCGTATAATATGCCAGGGGCAGCCACTAACCCACACTTGTATGAACAACAACAACAACAAACAGCAGCGAAATCTAAATGTCATACTAAGTTAATCTGTCTGCCCTGTCTAAAAATAATAAATTTATAACACGGCTGTACTTCTTAAAATCAGATGTGGCATTAAAAACTAGGTCATCTTTCCCTCATCCATTGTTTTATGAAGTCAAAATGTGACACTTCAGGGAAAGAAGTAATGAAAGGAAAGATGGTAAAACTAGGACATTTTCCCCATCCATTGTTTTTAAATGAAGTCAAAATGTGACACTTCAGGGAACAAATTCGTGAAATGAAAGAGTTGTTTAGTTCCCATAGGCCCAATTGTACTTTCATTTTGGACCTGTTGGATGTGATTCGTTCTACTTCCCATCTTTCACCCTACCCACCCACTCAATACAAATTGGGCAAATAGTGAAAAGTTTTCTTAATTTGGTAACAACTTTGTCAAAAACTCATTCCGTGAAAGTGGGCATTTTCGCGCTACATTTTGTACACGCTTTTCGCCTTAAAATCAGCAAGTGCCAAAAAATAAAAATGTGTAAATATATTTATTTTGTATATCGAAGGAAGCTCAAAATCACAAAAATAAAAACAAAATAATACTATCGAACGCATTTATGTCAGACAATATAACACGGGTACGGTTTAAAAACAATAGCTTTATTCTCATTCTTAAACAATCATACTTTAGACATTTATCAAAGAAATAAGTACATTTTATTGTGAAATGAAAGAATTGTTTAGTTCCCATAGGCCCAATTGTACTTTCATTTTGGGCCTGTTGGATGTGATTCGTTCTACTTCCCATCTCTCACCCTTCCTACCTATCCACCCAATACAAATTGGGCAAAACAGTGAAAAGTTTTCTTAATTTGGTAACAACTTTGTCAAAAGTCATACTGTAAAAGTGGAAATATTCTCGCTACATTTACTCTCGCACTTTTCACGCTAAAATCAGCAAGCGCGAAAATTAAAATGTGTAAATATATTTATTTTATATATTGAAGGAAGCTCAAAATCACAAAACAAAAAAACAAGCAACATTTTTTCAAAATGTGCGAAGTGCGAAAATCAACTTTATTAATTAATCCAAGTTTTACACTCACTGATATCAAGCATCTCTGGTGCTCTAATGAAACTATGTCAAATAATGAATAATGAATAGAACAAAATGTGACGGGGAAACTAAAGATACACTTTCATTGGCCATTGGCCCAAAAACATTAATGGTTTGCTTGTCCGTAGATGCCCAGAAAAAAGTTGGGTCGGGAGGTCTGATTTGTTTTTGATTTTTTAAATCCTGTATCAAGTATCAATATGAACACTCACAAATAACAATACATATGCAAAAGACAAATATCTCAATGTTAAAAAAAGTGGTGTTTCAAAACATGTTTTTCTTCCATTTTTATGATATTTATATGAAAAAGGGTGATTTTTTAAAAAAGAAAATTGGAAGAAAAAGGTTTAAAACGTCACAGTCGGTCGATAGGATTCGGACAAGAAAACACCTTTTTTTCGGCCTTATCTTGATGCTGCTGCTTTTAACACCCATCCTAAATTGCGGTATCGAGTGGATTTGACGTCAGTGTGGTTTCCTCTGACATCCATCCATCCATCCATCCAGGGTTTTTTCCTCCATAATGGAAGCATTTGTAATATCAATCTGCTTTCGAGGATCATTAGTTTGGTGATTTAATATGGCAATAATAACATGATATGACATAAATTGCCTGCCATATGGGTAATGAAAACCAATGTTATCAGAGGAAACAGGACTTCTATTAGGCCAAAACTAAAAAAAATGTTATGTTGTCCTCGACCACCCGCTCGTAAGATTTAGGGCCGCTCAGTTTTTTGTTTTTTTCTTCAGATTTTTTTAAGATTTTTTTTAGATTTTTTTTCCCCCCAGTTTTTTTCCAGATTTTTTTCAGATTTTTTTAAAAACAGTTTAAATGGCATTGAATATTAAATTAAGTGTTTATAACATATATGTGCGACTCTTAGAGTGATTTCAACTTCTTGTTGGCTGAACTTTGAGCTTCCGCTGGTAAAAGAAAATTAAAAAAACAAAAAACAAACAAAAAAATCTGCCCGCCCGCCCCTCCTCTGAAAGTTGTGGAGGACAACATATTTTTGTTTTGTTTGCCTTATGCCATCTGTGTAATGTGTAATAATAATGATCACAGGCAGGATACTATTACAGTCAGGGGGAATTTTGGGGAGAGAACAATGATTTTTTAAATTATTTTTAGATTTAGTTTTGAGGAAATTGTTGTTACAATTCAGGGCTATGTTGTTTAATGACGTTTTAATGATTTTGCATTACAAATAAATGATTGCTTTCAATATTGATAACGATCATTTGGGAAAAGGAGCAATTTATTTGTCAAAGCCCTGGAATGCACGAGCAGTTACAGGTCACTGTTCCACCTGATCCCAAGAATATCGCATTTTTGGCAATTTGACATGTTGAAAATCTAAGCTTTGACGACTGGGGAAAAAACACTAAAACTATTCTACGGGCTCAACCTACCCTTTATTTTTTGCAAATTTGAGATTATTTGTTTACACTTTTTGAAAACTGTTATGATTAAAAACAAAAATTGTTAACATTTTTGGAAATTTGGAAATGGTTTGAAAATTTTGAAAATTGGTTGAAAATTCACCACAATTTTAATGAAAATGTTGAAAAAATCACATCAAAGAGAACGTCCCGACTGACCTACCCTACCTGAGAGGTCCGTTCGTGTATAGAACAAGTTTTTATTTAACCGTACAAATGTTTTTTTACAATTTACCAGAATAACCAAATAATTGTCTAATAATTCTATGTCTGCCCACCATATTATTTAGAAACAAGAATCCTTTCATATTAACATGAATGCCTCGGAAACCAATCCTGATTTCAAAGCTGGACGGGCTAGCAACCTTTTTCTTCTCATATCTTCAAATCCATGTGCGCCTGTTTAAGCATGGACAATTTTTCTATCTACTTGAATTTGAGTAATTCTGTGGAAATATACAAGATATTTTTACACATTTTTGACAATCGTTTTGATTTTAGATTGATAATATAACAAAAATTTGATTTTTGGTTTTGGTTTTTGGTTTGAAAATTGTCGAAAATTCACCACAATTTTAATGAAAATATTGTAAAAATTCTTCTTATTGCGAATTTAACAACAAACAATTTAAAAAAATCAACTAATTGTGAAGAAATAATCGTGCAAAAACAGCTGCATTTAAGCTAAGTTTACAGGTAACAGAATGCTCCGGTAGCTCACCGTACTTAGATGTTGAATATTCACTAACCTCGCTTACACCGGCTTGAAAGGCTTCTCTCGTTTTATATCCATTTCATTACAAATATCAGTAGAAGATATATGGGTCACTTATCGCATAGGTGAATGCCCGAGCTGGTTTATTTAATAAACTCTAGAGGATCATGGGTTGCGGGTGTTCGGCAGATAAAATTTGAATTTGTTAAAACGTTAGGTAAAAAGAGGTTCCTTTTGGTACAGAATGGGGGGAGGGAGAGGGGATGTGTGCTGAGGAAGGGGTTGGATTATGATACTAATTTTTTTTGGCATTTAATTTGTCATCATTGGGTACACTGTACATACATCTGATTGGCTCAACTTATTTTGAGATATAGGGCATAACTTTTGCCCGCAAAAATACAAAGAAGAAAAAAATACATTATTTTTTTGTGTCATCTTTGAAAGTGTTACCTACATTTGCCACTAAAACTAGATATCTCATTGCAAACCTTAGTTTACTTCTGTCAGATATGCAATGGCAATATCATTATTTGTAAAGGTAGACAATAATTATGTACCTTTGAATGTGATATAAAATAACTATAATTTCTGATAACATCAACAATATTGTTAAATGTTGTGTATTATTAACAAATGTTAATTTTTAGACATTTGATTTTTAAAATTATCTGGCAAGATTATTTTATAGGATATCCCAGAAATATGCTGCCTGTCTGAAAATCAGTGTTAATGCAGTAGTGTATGTATCTTGGAAAATAGACTATCTTGATTATGGATGTAATTGAAAGTCAACACATTTCATCCCAAATATGTTGCAAAATTTAAACAATAATCCCTAGGCGTATCATTTCTTTTGGGACACCCTGTATTTGCTTAAAAATGCAAGCGTTCTAAAATATATCATATCAGAAGACTTAACAATTAAGAATTTAATGAAGATGGTGCATTAGGCTTTTAAAATAGAAGAAATGTAACAAGTAATGAATGAAAACGGCGCATCGGGCTCCTTAAATGGAAGAAATTACCATCTTTGTGTGTCATATTGCTAAGTGCCTCAGCAATCACAACATACATGTACTATTTTTGTCCATTTACTTGGGCCAACAAAAAAATAATGGTTTGCTTGTCCAAAGGTGCCATAAAAAAGTTTGGTCAGTTGGTCGGATTTTTATTTTATTTTTTTAAATCTTGTATCAAGTATCAATATGAACACTCACAAATAACAATACATATGTAAAAGACAAATATCTCAATGTTAAAAAAAAAGTTGTATTTCAAAACATGTTTTTTTCTTCCATTTTTATGATATTTGTTTTTTTCACCAATGAAAAAAGGTGATTTTTTTTTTTTGAAAAAAAAATGGGGAAAAAAAAGGTTCAAAACATCACGGTCGGGACTGTAGGAGACGGTCAGTAAGATTTTGACAAGCAAACACCTTTTTTGGGGCCTTACTATCAGGCAAGTATTAAAAATGTTCAATATTCACCAGGCTGTAATGTGTGTGGTTTCATGGGTTTATACTCCAGAGATTTCAACGAGGTTTGCCCTCTCTCTGAACTCTTGTCAAACATTGTCATCAGCAAGATGGAACATTGATTTGAACAATTTCAAAACATAATTTGCAGGTGCATAGCTAGAGGGGGAGGGAAAGGGGGAAAGAGAGCCTTGCCCAAACTGAAGTTTTCAGGCCAAAAATGGGGCTGACAGAACACCGATAGGGGATAAGGGAAATGGTGCTTCATTCAGAATTCAATTTAACGTGAACTGTCTAAGAGAGCTGCTATTGATGTTAAAAATGTCACTTTTCATCTAAATTTATCTTGTGGACAGGTAGTACCTGATGAGATGCCTAGTCCCTGGGACAATGCCCCTACTACTATGCAACATAAGACAAACATAAGACAAAAAAAAAAAAGTTGACTTGCCCTATGCGAGCGACCCAAACATCTGAAAAGTTTTGGTCTCACAAAAAAGAAAAGAAAAAAAATTAAAATCTCTAAACTATTTTAAATATCATATATTGGTTTATATATTTAGACCCCCCCTAAAGGAATTCCTCATGCGTGTTAATAGCAAATTGTGTTGTGTTTATTTTGTTTAACTGCAACCCTAAATGCACAAAATTGTCAATTACTTATTTTGTTATATGTGATGCAATCTGTGAAAACCCGTCGGATGTCGCAAAATGTGAACTAGGGATTATGGGTAAAAATAAAAATAAAAAAATTAAAAAAATCTTCTTTTTTTTAGATTTTTTAATAGAAAATTAGTTTCCAATACTTTGTGTCATCATCTTTCATTTAATTTCACCTTCAAAAACTTACTTTAGTCACTTTTATTATTAACCTTATAATGTTATTATATTGAATTATGTATCTTTTTTGGTCTGTTTTAATGATTTCTTGTTTTGTAGCTTTTGATGACATCACAATCATCATTCACTCATAACTTTTTTTGTAGTGATCGTAGAAAAATGATCGAAACAGTTTCATAATCAGAACAATTTAAGCTTTCTTTTGATATAAATATTTCCAATATGAAAAATGCCACCATGTGGCGGGTTTTCACAGATAGCATCACATATATTAAAAATAAGAGTTTTATGAAAGATGAAAGATGCATGTTCAGCATTCTTTGAGCATACTTTCTTGTGTAGTATCTGTAGGTTTACTAAATACTAAGAAATATATTAACAACAAAAAATCGACCAATAGATCCAGATGTTGGTACTTAAAGAGCAAGTCAACTTTTTGTTTGCCTAAAGGGGACAACAATTTGATTTGTCACTGCCCATTGTACAACAAATTTAGTACATTAACCTCTGACAAGCTTTTAGCTGAAAAAAATGCAATAGAGGACATATCGATGATTAACCCTAACCCTACATGTACTATATACCACAATATACCACGACTGGGCACGCTGGTACCACCCGGCGTGGAAGTTTTTGGATGATACACTGCGCAATACACTGCTCAAACTAACCTTGACAGCCGTATTGTAGTGGGGAATTCTTCGCCTCTGGTGTGAGAGGTCCCTGGATCCCTGAAGAAAAAATTCAGAAAAAAGTGGGGGGGGGGGGGGGGGGGTAGAGTTAGGGTTAAGGTTAGTTTTAAGTGATGGTGACCAAACTTTACTTTGAGTTACAAATTATTCAGATCAGGAATCTCCACCATTTACTCATTTCACTGTTTCTTGTTTCAAAATTGGGATTTTTATATTGTTTTAATGGAGGTTTTTTTATCAAACACATTTAATAAATTTTCAATAAATCCCCCTTTCATTCCTTCTAGTACCGTACTGACGCGTGTATAGTCCCACACCCTTTTTTTACCCCAAAATATACGTAAATTAGGGGTGGGACTTAAATCGGGTGCATGTGTGCCCAAAATTTTTCATCAAAATAATTGAAGAAAAAAAAAGGAAAAAAAAGAAGAAAAAAAAGAAGCTTACTTAAAAAACACCTTGTCGGCTAAATTGTGATTATTTAATGCAAATATATAGCGGGGATTCATTTGAAATAGATTTATTTCGTCAAATCAGTTCATTTTTGGTACTCCTGTGCTCGCTAAAATGTGATATTTCACCGCGTATGACACTTCCGTAAGCTCGCGCGGCAAGTCTCCATTTAGAAATTAGAAATCATGTCACAATTTCGACAATAGATGGCGCTATAAAAAATAACAAACTCGATCTGTCAAGATGGCGACGCGCAGTAGCGCGGCCGATAATGAAGTGAAAATCACATTTTGCGAGCATAGGAGTACAACAAATCCACAGATTTGACTAAATAAATGTATTTCAAATACATCTCCGCTATACATTTGCATCAAATAATCATGAATTACCCGACCACATGTTTTTTTAAGTAAGCTTATTTTTATTTTTTTCATTTTCATTTTCATTTTCATTTTCATTTTCATTTTTTTTTTGGATTCGGGAAGGTGATTCTTGTTCCCCTGGACCCGACATTTTCTGGCGGGACTCGATTTCCCGGGACTCGTGCCCAGCCTTAAGTAGTGTACAAGTCTGAGTTGTACACTTTTTACCCCTGGGACTTAAGACGGGTGCCCATCCTAGTCTGAGATATTAGCTCAATTAGGGGGTGGGACTTAAATCGAGTATGGGACTATACACGCGTCAGTACGGAAGTAGTATCTCTTACTCTGCTTAAAAATGTCGTTGTATTTACAGGCTGTTTCTTGCTTTTGTTATTTTGTCATTTTGTCATTGACATTTCTTCTTTGTCATTGGCGCATAATTATCTGGCATTTTCTAACCCTGAACGTCCAGTTTCATTACTGCTTAGCATATTTGGGCTATTTTATCCTAGCGCTTCTGCTTTTTCAGTTGTGTTCCCAACATATTTTGTTTTGTTTCATTAGGGGCATTTGCTTATATGTATCATGTGGTGTATTTTTAAAAAACTACATTTTGAACATCATCATTTAAGCGTTGCCCAGAGTGCATACATAGTTTATAGTTTATAGTTTATTGTCACCAAATCGCAGCTAAAAGCTGAATTACATGGTTATTACATACGGTATAAAAACATCAACATCATACATGAAGTGAGCCTTCCATTTGTTTTGCTTACACCTAACGAAATGCAGAATTGGTAATCAATATTGTATTACTATGTCCTCCAACAGATAGGGGTTAGAGAATGTAAATGGAATAGCTTAGTACTAACTATTTTTCCAGATCTCTTCAAAAGGGGGCCATTCCATTTTGTATTCTCATCCCCTATTTGAATCTCAACTGGAATTCAAGCTTGTATAATCATTGTCTTCCATCAGAGGGTTTAGATAATAAATATTAAATAGCCAAATGTTTCTTGAGATATGTTTGCATTTTGCATGCAGGGGGATAGGAAAAATGTTTTCAAGCCCATTTTTTCAATAGATTTTAGCTCTAAATTTTTCTAAGGGTACAAATGTTGATCAAAATTCAATTTTTCAAATGTACGCGCTTAGGAACTGATTGTTTTTACCTCAAAATATAGGATCTAAAGAACTCGGTTGTCAGCCTACTTTTTGATAAATTTGTTGTTTTTGAAACATCCTGCACACATGGTATTTCAATGGAAAGAAATAACTTTTGATGACAAATGTTTGGATTTGACCAAATGTTGTTGTTTTGGGTTTCATATAATTGGGTCACAAATGGTTCCCATGGATTATGTATGACCTAATATCCTGAACCTGATTACCAAAAACCTTGATGAAGTACCCAAATATGGCTGTTTTTACAGCCAAAATGACGTGCAGTTTGAAAACAAGGATATGATTTGTTTTCGTCAATTTGTGTACCATTGAAATAATTTGTCATCTTTATTTTAATTGAGCCTCATTATAATGAATGATTTGGGCTTTTCACCCTGACTTTGAATATGGCTACATGAAATAAATCTTTTGGTGCTAATATTATTTTAGATTGGGCATTGAATGATTTGGGTTACTGTTGACTATGAATTTGGCTGAATATAAATATTTGGGCTTCTTTTCACAATGAAATGGACTACATGTGTTCTTATGAATATATTTTCATCAAAACTGATTCCTTATTATGATTTTTTTTACAGGCTAATTCCATAGGTGTCCTGGACATCTTTGGGTTTGAAGACTTCCGATACAACAGCTTTGAGCAGTTCTGTATCAACTACGCAAACGAACATCTACAGTACTACTTCAACCAACATGTCTTCAAGTTGGAACAGGTATGAAAGATAGATGTATTATAGGCTGACATTTTCCTATTCTTTCTATTTACACACAGTCACTGAAAGGAGGCTCGTTTTGGGCTCCCCGCCTCCCATTTGAAAGATGGCAGTTTCATAGAAGGACAGTAGGGACTCAGTCTAAATGAGGAATAATGTCAAAGTGTATGATGTTTGTAACACAAACTTAGAACTATAATCTATTTGGCTTCCTCTGGACAGTGACGTAACTTAACAGGCACCGCTTTTACGCACACATGCACACATATGTATCTTCCATCTTTCAACGCTCGTGTGTATACGCCAGCGCCTGGCGCGTGTGTTATGTGCTGCAATTAGTAGAATACGCAGTTATGTCACTGTCTCATGATGGCCAAATAGACTACTAGTATAGAAAATAAATGGTTTCCTTAGAAGTCGTTAATTTGATATCGAAACTGTGGATGAGTAGACACTTGGGATGGGAGTTGGGTGGATGTCACCTCTCTGTTGTTTGGTGAAATGATGATAATTGGTTGCTCTGTTGGGTCGGTAAATAACCACTATAGGTAAATTAATAATTGAACGAACACAACTAAGCAGCGTATCGCGTACATTGCGTGAAGCGCGCACAACCATTTGCATGATACTTTCGGGAGCGATCATCTTGGTACTGCGTTCGCGTTGTTCGTTCAATTATTAATTTACCTATAGTGTTATTATAATCATCATCTACATACAAATCCTGATTTTGGAAAATTATCTCTTTGGTAGAAAATCAGAAAAGTGTGACGAGGATTTGTAGAGATTATATCCTTCTCGATTTAAAGTTTATTGAAACATCCTTCAACAAATTCATCCGGTTTAAGTAGTATAAACATATGTTAGAAAATATCGTTTTTCCAAAACCAAAACCAAGACCACCGATCGATGGCAGGTTCAACCAGGATGTACGTAATTGTCAAAGTCAGTCAGTGGTTTTTCGTGTTTTTTAAACACATCCTTATATGATCAAGTTAATTGAAATAGCTGTGCTTTGTGACAATCCGCCAATAAGGCCAAAAAATAATTGTTGTGTTGCCTTCAGCGAACGACTCTAAAATCTCAATTTGTTTTTTTAAGATTTAAATTGTACTCAAATTGTCAAATATATCTATTTTCTGCTTGAGATGAAGAAGTTTGCTTCTATAAAAACTAGTATCACACTATAGTTCATTCAGTTCCAAATTGGCGAAACCTGTTTACAGCAGTGAATAAATTCAGAAGAGTCATGCGTGACGCTTGCGTATGCCAAAATCGCGCTTATACGCCTGTATTACTTTTGCGCGCGGATAGATAAATCACAAATATTTCTCGCCAATTTGGAACTGATTGAACTATAGAAACATTATTGACATTTACCATTTTGTCTTGACATGAATTACAACAGTTAATAATATTTTTCAGCAAAAAAAGAAGGAAAATCGACCAACCGACCGACCCAACCTCAAGATATTTGACACTTGAGGGCAACACAACAATTTATTTTTGTTGGCCTAAAGTTGATCTTCTGTAATTTGTATGTTCAATACATCCACCTAAATGCAGAGGGAACACAGTTTGACATGTGCGTTGTCCATAGCGCAATAATGTTGTCAACTTATTCTTGGCAAAGACTCAGACATGAAGCTAATTAAAAAAACCTTGCTTTTTCACCTGCCTGGCTGTCTGATGTATCGAATTGTTGGCCGATGGGAAGATGTAGCTCTTTATAACTACCCCATTACAAAGTGAAATCTTGAGGGTTCCCATGAATTTAAAGGGACTTCTCAGACGTGTACATGTTTAACCAACCACTTACTTTCAAGGTGCAACAATGCACTCGCCCGTATAGGATATAGTGGCGTACCATGACCCCATTTGTCACCCATAGTGCTATGAAGGGCTCCCATGAGACCGACCATTAATTCTTAGGAAGACTCTATAGGGATGTCTCCAACTTATTGATCCCTGTGGACTACTCAAACTTATCGATGCATAACCACCCCCACCCTACATTGGGTGCACTGTATGTGTTACCATATTTGACTGAATTAGTGCCCATTATAATACTTATAAAATCAGATTCTTCAAAGCCTGCATAGAAAGCATTTTGTTGTACAGCTCCGAAACATGGACTATCAGCAGGAAAATTGAAGACAGAATCAATGGATGTTATACTCAACTGTAACGTAGAATATTTGACATCAGTTGGAGGGATCACATCCCAAACAGCGTGGTATTTGGCGATATCCACCCTATAACATCAATAATCAGGCAGCGCCGTTTATGTTTCGCTGGCCACTGCATGCGAACAACCAACCAGCCTATCTCCCGTCTAATTTTCTGGACCCCTCCTGGTGGAAAAGCTAACAGAGGCAGAAGACACCTTCAGTATCTTGATACCGTCAAGAATGATATGGGTTTAGATCCTCCAGAGATCCGCCAACTCATGAATGACAGGAAAGTCTGGGCCCAGTACGTTGCGATTGCTTCCTTCGTTTCGTCCACGGACGACCAATGATGATGATGATGATGATGATAATACTTAATAATAGTTTAGTCAGTTCCAAATTGGCTAACCTGCTGATAGCAGCGAATGAATTCAGAAGACTGTGTTGGGGGGGGGGGGTGCAAAACACTTACAAGGTGCAACATGGGGTGTTGTGAATCGTATGCCTGATCCTTGCGTAGGACAAAATAGCATGTGTAATGCTCTGATTACTTTTGTGCGGGGAGAGATAAAAAACAAATATTTCTCGCCAATTTGGAACTGATTGGAACTATAAGGACTTTCTCCAAAATTAGTGACACCAAGGGATTTCTGTATAACCAAAATATCATACATGTTACAACTGGGGAGGGGAGAGGAGGAAAGGGGTAAACCATAACCGCCAACTTAACCCCAGTATTTGTATATGAAGAGCTGTGTTGCAAAAGGGCCTACATCCACTTCTACCTGTTACTCATTTTGCATTATTGAATGGATGGCTATTCATTATGTGGATTGTGGAATGTGGCTTGTTTTGTTGGTGCCTCAATTGGCGTGCATGGATGCACTAATCCAAGTCATAGAAACAGTAATAAACACAGCCATACATAATTTGAATAATTCCATGGGCTTGTCAATGCAAATTCAATAATGCAAAATGAGTAACATGTTGGAGTGGTCTGGTGGCCCTTTTGCAACAAAGCTCTTCATATGATCCTTACCGCATAATATACACCTGTAAAGCTACTAAATAAATGGAATGATCAGGTATACATTGCCTATACCCGACTTGTTATTTATCAATATTGTTCTGATTGTATTTCTCACCTTACAGGAGGAATATCGCAGAGAGGGTATCATGTGGAAAGACATCGATTTCATAGATAACACAGGATGCCTTCTACTCATAGAGAAAAGGCCTACGGGATTGCTACATCTACTCAATGATGACTGCAAGTAAGTGACCTGTCCAGATAGAAACATAAACATTAAAAAACAGTATTGGAAACTGCTTATTCACAACACTAGCTTGTTTTTAAAATGTAAAATTGTAAGTGGCCTGAGCTTTCGATCCTAGCAGAATCTTTATCAAAGGCAGAATGAGACAAGATACACACACACACACTTATAAACAAACATAGGTACCAACAAGAAGGACAAAGAAAACAAAGGACATATAGAAACATATCGGTACGCCAAGTTGAAGCTATGTCAATGTACATCCAATGACCGGAGTATGAAAGAACCATGAACAGTACAGTGGTGGCCAGCAAAGAGGTTCATCTCTGGTCCTACATGTGCATGCTAGATAATGAGTGTATGGGTGTAACATTCAGGATGCCATAGAAACAATCCGGTAATCCGAATGCATCCCTTTTGTAATGTTGTGGTGTTCTACTTAAAGGGGCATTAAGAGATGTGGTGGAGGCAGCGCCCTCAATTACAAAAATATATAATAAAAACTGGGATTTGTATATTTTTACAATTGTATTACATGTATGAACTTACGCCTATGTAGGATTAAGAAAAATCAGCCCTCTTTGTACAACAAAACGTCAATTCAAAAATGCTGATCTAGCCGAGATCAGCATTTTACATGGTTAAGGGTGGTATTCCAACATATTTAAAACATTGTTTTACTCAAGTTTTGCTGGGTGTTTTTTTAGTAGAAAAAACAATTATGGCAATTTTTAATGTTCATCTTGAATTCTGAAGTAAATTAATTAAAATTAAAAAAATTCAACATGACATTGTGTCCCTTTAACCAATGGAAACACCACTTCCTTGTTAGTAAAAAATGTATACATCCAATCCAATCAATTCTATGTTTTAGTATTACTCCAGCAAGTACATCATGGCTGAAACAAAGGGGGAACTCAGGAATCTGGTTCCCCGGGAAATGTTGACTTTGTGGGAAAGTTTTGGTTTGGGAGGACACAATTCGAGGTATCAAAAATATAGAAATAGGCCCAACATAAGAATATGAAGGGAAAAGGAAATATTTTTTCATCGAAGGACAATTTTCAAAGTTCTGTTCCCTGGAAAAGTGCATTTTCTGGCCCTGAAGTACATGCTGTAAGCCTCTGCTCCCCAATCTAATAGCATCATCAAGTGTATTAAAGGCAACTTAAAAACTTAACAGTTTTTTGAGCTGACATTCCCACTTGGGAGGAATATAAACTTCGAATCATCCCAATCTTTTATTTCTTTTCAAATCAGAATTGAGATTCAGAAAATTAATTGACATTTAAGTAGCATCAATCTACATTGATCTGATGTTTGTGCGTAACAATGAGATGTGTAACTTGTAATTATATCATATTTTGAAGCTACATATCATAGAAGATACAAGGAATAGTAAGAAAATGTTTGATTTGATATACATGCATGTGATTGTGATAGAAAAGAGTGGTGATTTGTAATCATGAAGTATTTGTAACGGAAGAAAGAATGGTGATTAATAAACTTAAAAGATAAAAAAAAAAAACTTCGGAGATATTTTGTTCAAAAAACAACAACAATCCAATCCTATAATCCAATCGGCCTTTTGAATGACAACAAGGATTATCATCGCAACTTGCTTATTACTTGCTGACACATTGTATCCTTATATGTGACATACGGCTTATCTTTTTAATGCCGTATAGAATTTGAACAGATGGAAATAGTGCGGCGACAGACCACTCGAGCCGGGATAATAATTGAATGAGGTTGATTAATAAAGAACAGGTTCGGCCCTATGGAAATGACGTCCGCAAGTATCAGAGAAGAAATCATGCGACGCTGTGCTATAAATAGACGTCGTGGTGACATTCAATATGATTTTAATTAATAATTAAATAGTTTAATGGCCTATCGAAGATGAAGATATGTTATTTTTAGAAGTCATTACTTTTGCTTCTTTCATTAATTGTTTTTCTCAGAAAAGTACTTTGATTTGTAATAAGAGAATACAATAATGAATAATTAACTACCTATAATGAAGTCAAATGAGTGGATAAATTCTTGGACATGTCTGGACATGCCTAAGGCATGACATCACAGGTCCAATTTTCCCAGGGGGGGGGGGGGGGCACTCAACATATTTTTGGTAGGGGTGTGCAGGCTCAAAGGGGGTCTTAAGAGCTAGCAGAAGAGGTTGAAAAGAGGGTCTTCAGGGCAGCACATACCTATACCCCTTTCCAATGTCAATGCTCCCACCCCCGGGCAATTTTCATCAGCTGATATTTGTTGCCAAGGGCTGGGCTTACTTGGACCATGTTCAGTCACTGCACATTTCTTTCCATTGATCCGTTGATAAATGCTTTTCAATGCAACATCAACAACACATAGTTTTTTTTCAGCGCATACAATTTATGTGATTCAGTTGAGAGATGATAGCATGTTTATCTTTGCAGAATGATATATAATGATTTTGCCAGAACAAAATCTGACTAACTATAGCTATCAAATAAAATTTTAAAAATTCACCCAAAATAAGGTTTTATCATTATAGTTTAATCAGTTCCAAATTGGTTAAGTCTTCTTATAGAAGCGAATGAATACAGAAGTACGCAGGCACGCATGAAGACAACTAGCGTACTGTGCATCATATGCGTGTCGTGTGCGTGCGTCCACAATCATGTGCGTGTGACCATAATATTAGCTTGGATTACTTTAGCTCTTGGAGAGATAAAAACCGAATATTTCTCGCCATATATTGGAACTGATTAAACTAAATCAAGTCATGTTATATGACCAGCAAAGCAGACAAACTTATCCATATGTCCACATACACATTTGTCAGACCAGTGACATTCAAATCAAAAGGTGCAGGTGGCAAGTTGTCTAATGGCATTTGGTATTCAACACCTATTATGATTGCTTCATGATCATAAAATCACTGTCTGTATGGATGGACCATCAAGTGCACATCACCTTTAAATAACACTTTCCATGCAGCTACTAGTTTTATCATACACAAAACAGATATTTCCGAAACCGTTCTCAACTTTCAAAGTCTTATCTCAAGGATAACTGAACCAAATACTAGGCATGTTTGTACTTATTGTAATGCAATTCTGATGGTGATTCCAAATATGGTGATGAAATCCAATATTTGTTGACATTTTTGAAACATTTTGTGACATTTTGGAATGTCGTCTGCAGGCGCCTGCCGCATGAAAAGGGTTAACAAAGACAATTGTGTATGGATTTATTTGGCTTTTGGTGAGAGACACCTCAACCACCTGACTAATTTGCAGGGACAAATCCATCCTTTACAACTGCAATTTAATTTCAATTCTTAACATTTTTAAATTATAAATTGTCTCTATTTTTATCCTTCATTAAATAGTGGCAATACGTTTAGTATTTGTAACTAATGAAACAAATTTAAATTAAATATTTAAAAATCTTAATGTTGAGGCAAGAAGAAAAAAATTAGCTTATTAATTCCCAAAGTTACGAGGGGCCCATCAATTTAGCAGTCCCAGACTACAGTCATCAAAAAAAGTAACTATACAGGTAATAAATGTGCTTTTAATTCTAAAAATATATATCCTACCTAGAAATATCAAATAATAAAGTTGTTGAGAAATTTATCTTCTTTAATATGAGATATTGCCCGCTAGGATCGGTTAAATATTTAAGAAGCGACAATCCAAAATGTAAGGTAAAGTCACAATTTCAAATTCACATTTTACATTTCAACACGGGGGAGAGAATGACAGGTAGCGTGTGTGTGGCGTATTGATCCATCGGAACAATGCGGCCGACTGTCCAACCTGCGCATGCATCCCCCAATTGCACTACCGGTAATCGATAAGGTACCCGTAAATTGGTCCGCGTGTAGAAAATAAAAATGTGAAAATGAAAATCGGACTTCTCCTTACATTTTTGAGTGCCACTTCTACAATAATCACTTGATCCTAACGTGCAATATCTCATATTAAAGAAGACAAATTTCTCAACAACTTTATAATTCAATATTTTTAAGTAGGATATATATTTGAAGAGTTAGAAGCCCATTTATTACCTGTATAGTTACTTTTTTTTGATGACTGTATAGCATCATTGCAGTGGTGTTATATATAGGAGCCCTAATGACTTGATTGCACTCAAGGTATATTGTTTGACCGATCATATACAGATAGCATTTTCATCCATGGTAGACCATGTATGACACTAGCGCGCATTAGTGGAGACATTCTATCCCATGTCTCATCTATTATGATGCATTCAACATATGGCACGTATGAAATATTGAATGGTGGAACATTTTACTAGCTCTACAATATTTTTTCGAGTCAAATTGGTTGAAGATAAATTAAACCCAGCAATTTTTTGACTGTGGTCAAAATCTTGGGGAATTTTTTTTTTTAATTTGAGGATTGGTCTTGTGTAATTTTAGCAATATCTAAATATGTAAAAGGTCACAGATTCTTAGGTAAAAAAGTAGTATTTCATCTCTAGATGATCATCAGCGCAAACGCTTAATCCTAGCGCCTGAGATACTGCCACGTCACAGACAATAGTTTACACTTGAGATGAAGAATATGATTGGGAACTGTTACAAATTACAAAGAAAACAAGCAACGGACTGAGGCACAAAACACAACTAGGATCAGGAAACTGATACAGAAGGATATTTTGAAAATATAAAATGCAAAGAATAAAACAAAGATATACCATTATATTGGTAATATGTTTCTTTTATTCTTTGCAAATTTCAATGAATTATTTGTGGTGCCGCTGATAAGCACGAAGCCACATAAAAGCTGGCCTGTACAGGGGTAGAATTTCGTAACCAACCGCGTGAATCTGTTAGGATTCTCGCGGAAGGATTTTGCGAGAATCCATGGATTCTCGCTAATTTTGAGAATTTATAGATTATTGCAAAATTAATGAAAATAATATCAAGAATAAGGCTATAAGCTTGCACAACTTCCAAATTCGGCATGTTTGTTGACTGAGTGTCAAATACCAGTCATCTAAGGTCCTGTTTTTGGACTTAGAAAAAAAAGTTTAAAAAAAACGTGTTTTTTTTAATGTTTTTGTTTTGTTTTTTTGTGCGAATCCACCTGGATTCACGCGGTAGTGATTTTACGTGAATCTTTACGCGAATCGATTCGCGGATTCGCGCCAAAATTCTACCCCTGCTGTACCTACATACAGAGTCTATCTCAGAAGCTGTGCGGCATAATTTTTACCGAGGGACAGAGTTCGAGACTGTGTATTTTCAAGGTTTTCGTTAATTTAATTCATGCCAGTTTGTCCGAGTCTTATTTATTATTCATAATTTTACCGTAGCGGGTATGGGTGATAATGATTAAAGTATTTTTTTCTTTGCAATAAAATAAAAAGATTGAGCCTTTTAATCAATGGCTATACCTATTCTTTGAACATTGAAGATGAAAACTGATTTGAAAAAGACTATTTTTTTGTCATAAAAGTTGAGAAATGTTGATGAAAATATATGATGTACTAGTTGAATATCTTCATTTCATAGCTCTAGCTCTATGTAAAAGAGCTATAAGTCATTTTCAGACTTGAATAACTATATAACCTTTAAATTTGCCTCCTCCGATAAACACCAGCCACACAAATGTTGGTCTATTTGTCAATGTTCAGACTAGAATTATAATAACCTTTAAATTGCCTCCTACTCTAATCCTGATAGCTGGCAATTATGACAACAGCTTTTAATAGGATCATACACCTGCGCCACACTATTGCACTGTTCCGTTTATGGACCAGATATTCAAATAAAAAAGGCATAGCAATAGACGTAGTAGTGTTACAGTAGGAATGGGGAACTAAGGAGAAAAAATGGGAGGGAGAAAGTGAAAAAGGAGAGAGAGAGAGAGAGAGAGGGGGGGGGGGGAATCACAATTATGACAACAGCTTGTGATATGACCATCCACCTGCTACATACTATTGGCTGTTCCATTTATGTTCTATATACCCTACTAGGAAGGCATAGCAATAAACAGATCATGAAGGTATGAGGGGGGAGGGTGAATCACAATTAGCACATCCACCTGCGGCAGATTAAGGTATCAGAGCTACATCCACAAATCCGCAATGAAATATTACTTGAGTACCCCCCCCCCCCCCAAGACCCCAGACCCCAGGGGGTTAAATTATGATGACCCTGTGAGCCTCCCAAAGTTAAACTCATTTTGAATGTTAACTGCCCGGCCACAAAGACATTGTTCATGAGATTAAGATTTAACACAAATCAAAAATTGTCTCTCTCTCTCTATCTTTGACACATTTTTAAGAAAGTAGTTACGGATATAGATATTATTGATTTTGTCAAATTATGTTGACACTATCAATCATCCTAGCTATTACATCCTTCCTTAACCATTTTAATGCCGACTGTTTATGATCTAATAATAGCATCGAACATAAAATCAGTGTAGCCCAGATTTCAGGGCCTGGGAAATCATTTTTACAGGAAAACCGCAACATTGAAATTGTGTGTTATATTTGTGTTTCCTGTTGGTTTCGGTGGACACCTTATATAATTTATTAAATTAAATGAAAAGAAGCAGGGGCTGAGAATAGATTAAGAATAGACTGGCACAACTGTTCATAACTTGGGTGGTACCTGTCTATCTTACAGTGGTTCTGATTGGTTTATTACAAGATTTACTCATATGAATAGCCAATTGAAATGCAGCTTGTAAAATGTTTCACTCCCATCTTTATCAGTGATACAATTATTCTAACCATGTCTCTCATTGGTGCAATAAATTATGTATCCGTCTTTCTGACGAATCGGCCGGTAGTTCTCAGGGGTTTAACAATATCAATACACTATTTATATTTGCAGCTCCTTATTTAAATAATGTAGAGATGTACAATTTTTGATTTGTTTCAAATCTTAATACTGACCATAGGATGGGCGTTTGCAGATGACATTCAAAAATGTTACAAAATGTATTAAAAATGTCAGAATTATTGATTTTCATCATCATATTTGGAATCACTATGACAAATGCATCGAAATAAGTATAAAAAAAGGTCTGGTATTGGTTCAGTAATTTTTGAGATAGACTTCGAAAGTTGGTTGGGAAAGGTTTCTGAAAAATCTGTTTTGAATATGGTAAAACTAATAGCCGCGTGGAAAGTGTTAATCTCATGAAAAAATGTCTTTTCTGGGAAGGCAGTTTAAATTCAAACCCAAATCCAAATTCAAAGATTGGGGTAATATTGATTTTGATGAAATGTTATGGACTATTTTGTGTATTGAAGATCATTTAATTCGATAATTAGTGGGTGAAAACAGCCCTTGAATATGTTTTGTTCCTTACGGTGTAAAATGGCACATCACTTTTCAAGTTGGGGAGACCAGTCGTTCCTTTTCATGCTATGCAATTTGTATTTAGGAACAACTTTAAGTAATAAAAGCTTAATATGACATATGTGATGCGATCTGTGAAAACCCGCCACATGGTGGCATTTTTCATATTGGAGATATTTATATCATAAGAAAGCTAAAACTGTGCTGATTACAGAACCGTTTCGATCATTTTTCTACGATCACTACAAAAAAAGTTATGAGTGAATGATGATTGTGATGTCATCAAAAGCTACAAAACAAGAAATCATGAAAACAGGCCTAAAAAGATACATAATTCAAAATAATAACATTATAAAGTTAATAATAAAAGTGACATAAGTAAGTTTTTGAAGGTGAAATTTTATAAAAAATGATGACACAAAGTATTGGAAACAAATTTTCTTTAAAAAAATCTAAAAAAAGAAAAACGTTTTTTTTAAATTTATTTTTAAATTTTTTTAATTTTACCCATAATCCCTATTTCACATTTTGCGACATCCGACGGGTTTTCACAGATCGCATCACATATGTGTGGGTGCAAATCGCGATTTGTTACAGGAAATTATGAGGGCTTGATAGTAGATTCATAAACATTGGACGATCGGTTACTGATTTGGATCTTTTCCATTTAACGTTAGAGGAACCACAATGTACCAATCACAACGATATCGGCATCGTTCTGATGCTATTTGTTTTGCTGCGATATAGTTAGGGGTAGGAAAATAATGAGATTTCATTTTTTTTCCTAGCCCTATGTAGTACATACGGGTAGGAAAATAATGAGATTGCATTTTTTTCTAGCCCTAGATATAGTGGACTTCAAAGCGTTGAAGCAACACATCCCCAAATATCAAGCGTCCATGCATGAATCTTAACTACCCAAGCAAATAGCGCGCTATTAAAATGTGTGCCATCGTAACAAGTGACACATATTGATCATCATTTCTTCTGAGAGTTTTAATCCTTCATAGATGAGGATTAAATTAGAAAGAAAATCAATTTGGACAATGCCGCAAGAAAACATTGTCACTATTCTAGGTATGAACTACCCATGATGCGTTTCAAGACAGTAAGACACATGGAAGCTTTGAACCAAATGTGTCATTGAACAGATTAAGATTTCAAATCATTGCCTCCCCCTCAATTGGAATATATTACCTTTAGGCCTAAAAAAAGAGGGTTTGATTGGTGTAACATAGAGAGAAAAAAATAGGGTAGGTAGGTCAGATTTTTTTATTTTAAATCTATAAAACGTCTATGAAATCTTATATACCAGCACACATACACCATACAGACTTAAAACAAATGGCACAAATACACATTTTCCCTGTTTCTCTGACACATATTTGTTTTTTGGGTGTTTTTTTCTTCTTTTTCTCACACAAAAAATAAAATAAAAATGTTTAGGGTCGGCGGTAAAAATAGGATCGGTTAAGCCAATCAAACAACATTTTTTTTAGTTTTCAGCCTTACTGAAATGGTACACCGGCCAAAGTCTGTGAATCTACTATAATTGCTCTCCTTTTCCCTTTCATTTCAGTTTCCCTGCCAAGGATACCGATGGCCAAAATCTGCTGCAGAAGTTCACCATGGAGCATCATAAAAATCACTACTTCAAGACAGTGCAGATTCAACAAGAAGCTTCATTTGCCATAGTGCATTATGCTGGTCATGTCACCTACGCAATCAAGGTGAGTCCGAATCCTGAGAAAATTACATTAGGGTTTAGAACCAAGCTTCATTGGTATAGTACAATAAAGAGCTCAACAAAAGAAAGTCATACACTTTGATAATGTGGTATAGAGTGACTTCCAATAATTTATTTCACCAAACAGGCTAGATAAACATTTGGATGAATCTTTTTGGCACAATTTGATACCAAATTTGCAACAAAACAACAAAGATAAGCCATGATTAGCTCTGTTTAAAGAAAATCTGTAGCGTTTCCAAATTCGCATTTTCAACACACTACACGGGAGAAAAGACCGACGGTTACCAAGCACTTATCCCATATTTGTCCCGTATTGATCACTGAACATTTCCCCCTGCGCGGGCTAATTCAAATTCAAATTGTCATGCATGGGTAGTGTAGCATGGTTGCAATGTGCGATCGATATCCACAGCGGTCATCCAGGCTATGCATGCCATACACAGCATTTTCTCTCATGCTTCAACATTGTACCAGTGGAAGATGCACAAATGTACCAAAATGAATTACAAAAATAAAAGAATTAAGGAAATATCAGAAACCCTTCTCATATTATTTTATTTTAAAAGTCTTCCCATTCACCCCATATCTGGGCTCTGGGTCTAAATTCAGTTCTTGATACCCAAATTTCAAAGAAAATGCCTCCTTCGAGCCCTATTGTTTGACAAAACAACTTCTCAGTGCCCGACCCTTCCGTCATCTCAAGCTCTCCTCACTCCCCAGTTGTGAAAAGGAGCATGCATTCCATGCACATACATTTTCTCAAAAGTTCAATGACATCCTCCCCATAGCATGGAAGAAATATGTAATGGAATTGCTTCTTATTTCATAATATTGGTTAGACGTATAGGCAAGCTATGGAAAAGTAATCATACAAAATAGGTCATAATCGTTACGTAAATATTCATATTAGCCTGTTCAACCCACGATGATATTGATACCTGATTATGTTTGATAATTTCCTCTGGCGGTGTTTCTGTTTTTATTAATTGCAACCTAATTGCTTTAACACAACAACACTTATACTTGCGGTATATTATAAAGAAGGATCAGTACAAGAAACCACACCACAAAGAAGTACCATATCAGCTTTATTTTCTTGCTAACAAGAGTATAATTGCCACATACAAATAGAAGTTAAATACAGTTCCAACAAAAATGTGCTTTGTTTCTATTAGGCGAGGAAAAACCTGTTTTACGGGCCCGACCGACCCACTTTTTGCGTTTTTGTTTTGTTTTTTAGATAATTTTTCTCAAATCATGTAAAATCAGCCGGTTTTTGGCCAAAAATCTGAAGGAACAATTTGTTCACAAATATTTAAAACAATTCTCAATTTTTGCAGTAAACATTTTTTTAAATTTTTTAAAAATCCGCCCGACCCTTCTTGACAGGTCCGCCTGTAAAACAGGACTTTTTTCTGTGTTAAAATATACATTTCACAGAGCCTGTCTCGATGTTACAAAAAAACCCAAAAAACATTTCGCATAGCATTTTTTACTATGAAAAAAATAAAATTGCATTTCGCATATCATTTGTTCACGTTTCTTCTGTGACAAACTTTTTTTTTTATTTGGCCTAATGACTTTTGCATATGACAATGTTGTAGTAATTTATTAAGACCTATGGATAATTTTGGTAGCTACATTTTGATACCCTGTTTGCTACACATGACCATATATCACAGCAAGATAGATAAATGTGTGTGTTTAAGGATTGATACAGTCTCAAATGTGACCAATGTGAATATTTTGACCAATCCAATGTATACCAATGTAATGCCAGGGATATTGACCCAGGCACAGTTATTGTATGCATGGGATGATGAGGCAGACTATCCAATTCAGATCTCAGTAAGCATGTGTTAGGATGCGTTATCTTTATAAGTCAGGGATATAAGTTTTTCTGTATTTTTACGGATTTCCTTATTTTTCAAATATAAATCTGTATAAGTTTTCTGTTTTTTTTGTATGAATGGTAGCGCTCGCCTTATAAAGATTTCTGTACTTTTTTTAGAACCTCACTTGCATCCCGGATAATTTGTCATGTTTTTCATAAAATGTTTATATCTCTGACAATTTTCTGACTTTTTTGTAGCAGAGTTATTTCACTTGTTGAAATGTTTTATTGATTATCTGAAGTATATGTCCTCCTTATAGAAAAAAACTGGATTTATGGTTTGATTGTAAGATGCCAATAAAATGCTTCGATTCTGTAATATGCACGAACTAACCTTTGCTTTATTAGAATGAAAGTTCAATGAAAATTAACCTTTGCTTTATTATTTTACAATCTTTCAGGACTTCCGAGACAAGAACACAGACTTAATGCGACAAGACATCGTCGGTGTCCTAAAGAACAGCAACCAAGCCTTTGTAAGAGAGTTGGTCGGTATAGACCCGGTGGCAGTGTTTAGATGGGCTATAGTCAGGGCGTACTTCAGAGCCGTGCAGGCTTTCAAGACTGCAGGACAGATGTACAAAGACTCTACAACAAGTAAGTAAATCCTGTGTTAATGAGTTGGTTGGTATCGACCATGCACAGGCTTTCATGTCTGTGGAACAGATGTACAAAAACTTGACATCGAGTAAGTGAAACATAATCAAGCCTTTGTACGAGAGTGGGTTGGTATTCTACTGGTGCACTTATAAAACTGCTTTGTACATTTCACGGACATAAATTATGCTAATGAGCTCATTAAATGACGTCACTCACATCGATATTTTCGTAACGCCAAAATGGTAGGGTTGAAATTCTAGGTCGAGTAAAATGATGTGCTTATTTGTTGTCTGTGAGCTTTTGTGAATTTTTTCCTGTATTGGAGTATTTTTTTATTGAAAATAGACAGTTCAAATTAAACGTTGGTTCCAAGTTCAACTGACAGCACATGTATTTAAGGTGACAGCAACTGCAATATGCAAGCAACATTTGAGAAAAAACGATGCCCGACTTGTACGGGTGAACATGACAAACCAAAACAGTCTAGTAAGTAACCGCCTCCGTGGCGCAATTGGTAAGCGCGTTCGGCTGTTAACCGAAAGGTTGGTGGTTCGAGGCCAGCCGGGGGCGTCGTTTCTTTTTGCATTTAATGCAGATCGACAAATCACATCACAGTAAACATTTAATGTTGACAAAATCACAGACCACTTACACAAAAATCGCATCTGCGCATGCTCCTGTCGTGATCGAAATCCAACACACAAGCAATGGGCGAGTTTTATAAGTGTGGTGGCAGTGTTAACACTTTCCATGCGGCTATTAGTTTAACTAGTGCAAAACAGATTTCTCAGAAACCTTTCCCAATTTTCAAAGTCTATCTCAAGGATTACTGAACCAATACTAGTTTATACTTATTTTAATGCATTTCTCATGGTGATTCCAAATATGGTGATGAAATTCAATAATTTTGAAATTTTTGTAACATTTTGTGAAATTTTGGAACTGTCGTCTGCTGACGACCGCCGCGTAGAGAGTGTTAAGAAGGGCTATTATAACCACCTGTCCTAACCCCACTGTAATAGTGGGAGTGTACCTCAGAACCATATGGGCATTTAAGACAGATGTCCAAAAACTGAGTTTAAGGGAACAACCAGCACACACAGTGATGAAGTAGTATAGAACTTTATTCTGTAATGGAGTCTTTACACTAAGGGCTCTTGCCCTTTTACAAGTAGAGGAAAGCTCGAGGAAAGAGCGGGGAAAGCGTGAGCTTTTTTCCTATATTAACAATATAGAAAAAAGGATCGCTCTTTCCCCGCTCTTTCATCGAGCTTTCCTCTACTTGTAAAAGGGCAAGAGCCCTAAGTGAAACTTATGAATATGTTACACCAAAGATGCACCCAATATTGTATTGGAAAGTTGGGCTTATTATTGTCCGATTTAGTGTCTTAATTCCACACATATTGTGTAATTTATTTTAATCCACATAGTATGTAACTTTGTAATCTTGTTATTATCATACCAGTTGAAATTTAAAGAAAATAAAGTTGGGCACCATGCTAGCTCCTCTTGTATGCATTCTTTTTGGTAGTGGAACACACTTTGTCCCAATTGTTGATGTTATATTTGACTTATATACTTTTACTTTGTATCTCTTCTCACTCGATCTACAGTCGACAGAAATCACCGAAGAGCCAATAGACAGTTACTATCCATTCCAATACCAGGAGCAGAAGACGACACGCTCAGGTAAAAATACAAATCAAGACATTTTGGCGTTGAATAAGCTCCTTATTACGTTTGTATTAATAAGCTTTTTTGAAAAGTTATGATAGTTTGCATTTATGGCGTGAAGTTTCTTCTGTTGGTGTTAGTTGCTGAAAATGGTGGAATTAAGCAGGACTGTATTTATGAATCTTCCCTGCAAACCTTTTCAAATGATATCACCATTATGACCATGCTCTTGTTTATGACCTCCCTGGCTGCGGCAGTCTTCATGCGCAAGTAAAGACCGTAACACTTTCCACGCGGCTATTGGTTTTACCAAATACAAAACAGATTCCAAGGTCTATCTCAAGGATTACTGAACCAATACTAGACTTTAATGCATTTCTCATGGCGATTTCAAAAATGGTAAATAAATTCAATAATTTTGAAATTTTTGAAGCATTTTATGCAATTTTGGAATGTCGTCTGCAGACGCCTGCCACGTGGAAAGTGTTTACTGTTAGGTCATACATACCTGTCCATTTTGTCATTTGTGCCGACTCCCTGTCGTATGCTCGTATTCATTCCTCATACAAAGCCGTTCCATCATGCATCCCTTGTCATCAACTGTAAAAGTGGTCATTTTCATACTGAAAAAAAAATGAACATTTGCCTGAGCTTTATTTACTAAACAATGAATTCAACTTTAAAAATGGAAATTTTGGTGCTTGTTATAATCAAAACAAAAATTGTCGATCATAGCGTCATGATCCAAGCGCTCGCGTTCACCCAAAAGTTGAATGCGGTATTGCGATGCACTGCATTCCAAAACAACAGGCGCACCAGCCGTCGTGATACACACATGGTGCATGGGACCCTGGTGGAATTGTGACACTATGATCAACGATTATTTGATCTGATTATATAGTATGGAGGTTGATTTAAAATAAGCGCAAAATTATGAGAGCTAATATTTTTCAATTTGGCGGCAAACTGCGCAACATTTAAGTAAGCCAAAATGACCACTTCTACACTCCTTTCGTTTGTTTTTCTCATTCGTATTGCTCCTTTTTCTGGCTGGAAATACTGAATATAATTTAGCTGAAATGCCGGTCATCTTTGGTGCAAAGAACTCCTGCAATCATTGAGCTGGTGTTTTTTTTTATTATACAAGAATACATATTTTCCTTGTTCAGTGGCAGAACAGCGAATAATAACTTTTTTGTTGTTGCAATTCCAATTATTACATACTGAAAACTATATTTGATTATACATAGATATTAAAATTGGGTTTTGATGTTGTGACCCTTTGTGCACTTTGCAGGCAAAAAAGAGGGGGAAAAGAGTAAAACAATGGAACAAAAAAACAAACTGCAAACAGTTTGTGAGTTCTTAGTTCCCCTACTCCTATTTTTTGTATTTGCCAAAATCGTGTTAATCATTCATCTGCCATTGCATGTGGAAAATATGTGTTACAAGTTTGAAACCGCAACAGGTATCTTGTTTTAATTGTATAAGCAGTATTGTTTAACTGATTTTGAGATCTCATTTGAGTGAATGTTTTATTTTGTTAATTTCTCTTTGAATTGGTTTGAGAATTTTCCCATTTTTGATCAGTTTATGGAGTGTTTTGCTGTTTTTAAACGGTATTGTTTAACTAGTTTTTGAAATTTGATTAGAATGATAATACCTTTTTTGGTTTGGTTAATGTTTTAAATTGAGTAACCTCCCATTTTCGAGTGGTTTACGGAGTGTGTTTGTTAAGCTCCCCGTAACACTGTTTATTACTACCACACATTGTTTTCTACACACATGCAATATAGAAGAGGCCTATACCGTGCGGCCAAATCTTTTCGCTTGATGAAAAATATTAAGTAAGTTTTGCTCAGAGTGTTTGACGTGTGTTCTCGGCACTTTTGTACCCACCCACAAGACAATTACTACTTCAACACACTGGTGCAACTGTTCTATGTTTCAACCGATTCTGATTGTCATCATCCACAGTTGTCAAAAATTGATTTCAGCCGCCTACTCACTTTTTTCAAGTTCAAGAAAGACAATTCAACTGCTGTTTATTCTATTTAAAGCTGCCTGAATGGAATATTTTGGGCTTACCAATGAAGTAACAGTTGATAAGTGATGTAGCGCATCAAAAGGGGGGACTTTGCAAGTACTGTCAAATGAGTTTATTATGTGTGCTCTCAGAGCATTTCCTAAGCTTTAAAATGATACCAAATTTATCAAACATGATCAAGGCATTCAGATTTTATGAGTGAAAATGACTCCTAAATTATTATTATTTCCTTTATTTCTTCTGTCCGTTTTCATCTATATCTTGAAAAGCACACAGCTGCAAAGTCCTCTGTTTTGATGTGCTGCATCACGTATAGTTATGAGCCTTGATATAGGCTCAAATGTACTTGACTGCGCAAGTCTTTGTGGTCAGCAAAAGCGCTTATTACAGTGAACTCATCATGATGTTGAGTGCATAATTATGGTGTGACTGCGCATACATCCGTGTATATCAATTTTGACCAAAATATAACTTTATTGGTTCACCATTTTTCGGACAACGTAGCAAAATCAGTATTTGGTCAAAATGCAGAAATTTAGCCAAATTTCAAAATTTAGATATTTAGCCTCAAAAATGCAATTGCTGACCTTTTTAGTCAACAATTTAAAACATAGAAATGATTATGAATAAATGAAATTGATAATTTTATACTTTAATTAAATAATTCCAAACTTGAAAGCAAAATCGACCATCAAACGGGCATGGGTTGACACTTCCCTTAAATGTTTTAATGAAGGACGGCTGACTCTATGCATTTGGACCAGATTGTCTTATTAAATGTTGACAATCTGTCCGGCAAACTGTTGTATGCTGTCTGTGCCATTTAACCCCCTGGGGTCTACCTGTCTATCTTACAGTGGTTCTGATTGGTTTAGTACAAGATGTACTCATATGAATAGCCAATTCAAATGCAGCTTGTAAAATGTTTCATTCCCATCTTTATCAGGGATACAATTATTCTAACAATGTCTCTGATTAGTGCAATAAATGATGTATCCATCTTTCTGACCAATCGGCCGGTAGTTCTCAGGGGGTTAACTTTGAAATGTGGATGGTGACACCTTGGGTTAAATTGGATCTGTTTTGGCCATTCTGTTGTGCACATTATTGGGACTATTATATTTTGCTGTGACTCTTTTTACTATTACACCACTATTATACACACCTATCGTTGCAAGCAATACATCAAATCATCCTTTTGCAGAAGGATGTCTGAAGAGCATAAGTGTTCAAACTTCATCAAATAGTTTCGATTTGGAATCATAAGTGTTCAAACATGTTCAAACTTCATAGGTGTTCTAACTTCGTAAGTGTTCAAACTTTATAAGTGTTCAAACTTCATAAGTGTTCAAAGAGTAATTGTCACATAGACCTTTGATGCACAGTCCCTCTATACACTATACAGCCACTATCTTTAAAATGAAGTGGCATGTTTTAATGTTGATAGAGACTGCAATGATCATACATAATTGGACATTTTGCAACTCAGCATTTACTTTTAGTGATTGATAAGCTCCGGAAGTGTTCGTATTTACGTTCAACTCTCCATCTAAAGAAAAGACATAATGAAGATAATGTCAAAATGGCCTGCATCAATACCCGTTTATTTCAGTTGGAAAGGAAAAAAAAGAAAATGATGAAAATCTTGTTTAAGCATGACTTAATAACTGTCACAAGGCACTTCTACCACATACACACATGTTTTTCATACAAAACTAAACTGTAACTCTATTTTATCCACCCAACCGAATACACCAATCTTAATTAACACGTAGCCACCTATTTATCTAACAGTCCAACTCTAGGACACACTAAAACACTCTACTAAACTCCATTCACTGGGAGTACAGATGTGACCTCACTGCATATTCCTGTGGACAATGCAGCATTTATGCTCCAAAACTGCGAGATTTGTCAACAATTGTACAAGTACACACAATCGCCAGAGCATTAAAACGATGCGTTTGATAATAATGCTGTTTATACGCCCCGATGTCACATGCATATTTTGTATATAATGGATTACACTCATTTTACTTTTGTTTATAAATAAAAAAAATCTTGCTTATAAAGCTAGACAGAACAATGCATCATCTCAGAAGAATCCAAATAGCAGCTTTAGATGCATAAAACACCCCAGTTCTACAGGCAAACAGACCTCTCAGACAGGGTTGGTCGGTTGGATGTTTTTTTGTTTTGTTTTTTTCCCTGAAAATTTTCGTAAAAATGTTGGTGAATTTTCAAAATTTATCAATTTTGTTTCCCTTCCAATTTGTACCCCCCATGCAACAATGTGTAAACAAATTAAAAAAGATTATGTTTTTAATTTGTAAAACATCAAGAAGTGTATAAGGCCACACCCTACAGTAAAATGGTTACGCATTACCCGTATCCCTCTTTGGCCGGTCCAAGAAAACAGAGACCTCTGTTTTTGGCCTGAAAACTTCTTGATAAAGACCTGCTTCTTATTGCTACATGCAGCATAATGTGTGCTTCTTCTGAGAGAAACAGTATTTGACACCTAGCACAACTATCAAATTGTCTAACAATTCATTAATTATACTAACAAATATTTTTAATATATTCACCAATCTATTTTAGTTTCCAGTTGATTTTGATTGATGTAAACCATTCCCACATTTTTAATTTGCATTTTTTTCTCCAGGTTTTTTTGTTATTGTGTTTTCATCTAATTTTTCATAGTTCCAAATAACTTTTCATTTCCCATTTTTTATTTTTTTTATTTTGTCATTTGTTTGTTTTGTTTGTGGTTTATTACCTCCAACCAACACAGGCGAGGTGCCAGGTCTAAGCATGGATCATCCTCCTCCTCAATGACCGGTACCTGGCCTGCGTGCATGGATGACCGCTATCGCCAGGACATTACCTCCCCTGTACTAACAAGTCCATCACTACTGAGCCCTAATAGCGGCGGTCAATACAATACCATCAAGCCTAATATGGAGAGCAATTACAACAACTCGCTGCGCAGGGCTACTAAAGTCATCAAGTAGGTTCAATTCCACTGCATCCTTAGCACAATAGGGATCAATAGAAGGTGGAGGGTAGATTGGTATGGGTAGCAGGGGTGTATTTTCAGTGGAGAACCTGGGCTCTACTGCATAAAAGATAAGATGAACTTAGGAAGAGTTATCCTTAACTCTTCCTAAGCCAGGTTAAGAAGAACATTTAAGAATTCTTCATGAGTATAGCTTTAGTAAGGAGGGCCAAGATCAAAAATTTGCCCTAGGGTCTATATCATAGGGTGTTACCTATGAGTAAGATATTCATGATCGGATTAAAGCCAATCACCATTCAACTCAATATAGCACCTAATATAATATTGGTGATGTCATGAATATATTACTCATAGGTAGAACCAAAAGTAGACGATAAATACCCTCAGGATTTTACATTGACACCAAGAACTTCATTGACGAATGCCTTGAGTACCGCCTCATTCACAGCAGGCTGTGTGTGGATTAAAATAGCGGTATAATGTTTGGAACCCAAACATTTGGACATTTGAACTAATCAAAACGTGCTTGTGTCCAAATTTAGCACGTTAACTGTCACAGGATGGAAACCCACTTTAGATGCTTACAGAGCTCCTTTTATCGCTGTGCTGTAAACAGTGTTAAAACAGCATATATTGTTTAGAGAATAAAGTATAGTTCTTAGCTGTTTTGCTATATACTATGGTCTTATAATGTATAGGCTGTACCATATTTGGAGTCGTGTATGGTCGCCGCAGGCAGCCATACACGACGACACAAATATGGTGCAGCCTATACATTATAAGACCATAGTATATATAGCAAAACAGCTAAGAACTATACTTTATTCTCATTCTTATTTAGTTTCTTGGTTATTTTGATCTTTTATCCTAAAATTTATTTCAACCAAAAAACAACAAATTTCCCCCTTTATAAAATCGGCGAATCCAGCGAGCTTTTTACCAACTCCCTGCTTTGAATTAATCTCGTTCTTAAGCACACGCGCACATGGCAACGCTGCGTTATACGCACAACGCATATGCCGGCGACTTTGTGTGGGGCACGCTAACGCGATAATCATACACACTGAAGGTATTATTTTTCGAATGAATTAAGCTCCGTCTAAACTATAAACCATTATCTCATAATGTATGGGCGTGTCGGCTGAAAATCAGCCCAAAACCAATCAAATTGCTTGCTGACATCCAAAACCACACCCACTATATAAGAATCATTTTTATATTTTCATTGACAACTTTAGTTAGAGTACCATGATCCAAACTAATACCCAGTGTTCAGTTTGACATGTTCATTAATATTCCATTTAGAGTTGATATCAATTATTCATTTGTTATTGTTACAGTTGAATGATTTTGAGCATGAACATCGTTCATTAATTAATAACTTGTTTTACCTATATCCCAAATTGTTATGGTGTTTCATCATTGTTTCGCATTTCAATATTGCATGAGCATAATATTTTTCATTGATTATTGGTTGGCTGTTAATTGGAATTGATGAGCCATCAGTGTGTTGTGTATTGTTTCAGTGACAGAATTGCATGTCCCGTAAACCTATTTGCCGTTGCCAAGAGTGATTAAGTTAGTTACAGACCTTAATTGTACTAACTTTTTGGGTAACAACCATATACAAAAATAGTAGTCCAATAAGGTTTTGTTTCAAATGTGGATAGGCCATAGAAGTTCAACACTTTTCCACACGGCTATTAGTTTCATCATACCCAAAATAGATTTTTCAGAAACAGTTTCCAAATTTCAAAAGTCTATCTCAAGGATTACTGAACAAATACTAGGCATGTTTGTACTTATTTTGATGCATTTCTCATGGTGATTCCAAATATGGTAATGAAATTCAACATTTTTGAAATTTTTGAAACATTTTGTGAGATTTTGGAATGTCGTCTGCAAACGCCTGCCGTGTGGAAAGCGGATCATTGCATCCATTATGTGTTTTCCCCGTGTTAAGAATTAGTTTTTGTGTGAATTTTGGAAAAAAACAGAGAGGCTTTTATCAACAAATTGCAAGATTCTTCTAATAGATCCATCATCTGTAACTGTGAGACTGATATAATTATTGTGCTCAGTCTATATAGTTTGTACAAAGATTTTTGGTAGGTGCTATTCATTTTGGACTTCAGTGGGGCTTGCAACCTGAACATGTTTTTTGTTTTATTTCTGTGTCCAGGAGAAATAGGTCTTTCAGAGGAGCTAATAAAACGCCAGTCAAGGTAAGATATGTTGTTGCAATTGTCTCTTATGATATTTTGAAATGTATTGTAACCTCTTTTAAAAGCATAGGAACACCTCAAACCCAGCCGCTAAAAAAGTTTTTTTTGGCCTCTTGTCATTTCAGCGCAGTATGCACTGCTTTTGTGTTAAGATAATTTACATTGATGATTGTCAAATCAGAGAGATTAAATGGTTAACTGTATTTTTTGATACAATTAGAGCCTAATATGCGTATCCGTTAACATTGCCAAGTATTAAGTTTTGAAGGGAGTGCTCAATTCAGAAGTCAATTACCCAGACTTAAATTAGCTTTTTTTGTTTGACGGAGTCAAATGCAAGATGACTCAGATAACCTACCAGGAAATGTGGGTTATCCTTCACTATTTTAGTTATTACTATCCTAAACTTACCATTATTTACTATCCTAAACTTACCATTAACAACTGCAAGGACAACCCATCAGCAAATTTAGTTATAGTTCGATCAGTTCCAAATTGGCGAGAAATATTTGGTTTTTTTATCGATCTGCCCGCAAAAGTAATCCAAGCGTATAGCACGATTTGGGCATACGGGCTACGCAAGCGTCACTCATACAATGACACTGCGACATTGCGCGCCATTGCGCCATGCAAGCGTTTTGTACACAGCGCTCTTCTTCAATTCACTCTCTGCTGTAAACAGGTTTTGCCAATTTGGAACTGACTGAACTATAGCTCGGACAACCACTTATTTCGAACGCTGCATGGAAGTAATAAAGATACATTATAACATGCTTTATTTCACGCCCTTTCTTTCATTGCTACAGTGTCTACGAGATATCAAGTCCATGAAGAGGTTAAAAGGCATAAGTAATATGGTGACGAGACGTCCATCTTCCAAGAGAACGCCACCCACAGTCAGCTCACAGTTTCAGGTAAGGGAGCCTTGGGAGGATTTTCATTAATTTCTACTCACTTAATTGAGACCAATTCATTAGAATTTTCCTAATAAGGTATAGACATTCCGGCAATGGCCACATTAATGTCCAGGGCTGGAACTTTTGTTTTTTGTTAACCAGCCAGTCGGGCAGGTGACACAAAAATACCTGCCAGACAGAAATTCCACCAGCCACTGTAACTCACTTACACTGTGGGTGTGAAAATGTTACCAGCCAGTCAGTCAGGTACTTTTGCATCTTTACCCGCCCCACGCAAAAGTTACCACACTATGCAGGGAAAACTTGCGCACAGATGCACCGCATGGGTGGTTTATTGTTAAATTGGAAAAACAGGTTCCGACTACGCTCTATTGAAAGTTTGTATTTCAGAAAGTTGCCAATAGATTGGTCTCGCAAATTAACTATCTAAGGTCAGGTATATTTACCTTCATATTCCTAAATAGGAAGCAGCTACGTTTCCTACTTTTTACGTTATAAGCTCTGCAGTTTTTTGACCCAGTTTTTTGGGACACGCTGTAGTATAGTACATGGTTTATTCCATATGGGACGTCTAACAAGAAATAGACTCCAAGTATATCATTTTTTCATTGGCAAAGTGTGAAAACATTTTTAGGTGTAAACCTCAATAATTCAACACCTTTTTTTTCTCCCCACTTATGTCTTTCTATATCGTAGCTATCTCTCAATAAGCTAATGGAATCCTTGAACCAGGCCAATCCATTCTTTGTAAGGTGCATCAAGTCTAACAACAACAAAGAGGCTTGTAAACTAGACGAAGAACTTGTCATGAGGCAACTACGCTATACGGGGATGTTTGCGACGGTCAGGATACGACAGTCTGGGTATAATGTCAGGCTTACGTTTGAGGTAAGGGGATAATGTATGGAGAGGAAGGGAAGTAGACGATAGGAGAAAAAAGAGAGGGGTAAAAGATAAGTTCTGTAAACTAGACGAAGAAGTTGTCATGAGACAACTGCGCTATATGGGGATGTTGGAAACGGTCAGGATACGACAGTCTGGGTATAATGTCAGGCTTATGTTTGAGGTAAGGGGATAATGTATGGCGATGAAGGGGAGAAGAAGGGAAGTAGAGGATAAGAGTAAAGGAGAGAGGGTTGAAGAGGATGCGGATAAGTTCTGTAAACTAGACGAAGAACTTGTCATGAGACAACTACACTATACAGGGATGTTGGAGACGGTCAGGATACGACAGTCTGGGTATAATGTCAGGCTTACGTTTGAGGTAAGAGGATAATGTATGGTGAGGAAGGGGATAGGAAGGGAAGTAGAGGATAAGAGAAAAAGGATAGAGGGTAGATCAGGATCAGGATAAGTTCTGTAAACTAGACGAAGAACTTGTCATGAGACAACTACGCTATATGGGGATGTTGGAGACAGTCAGGATACGACGGATGTTGGAGACAGTCAGGATACGACAGTCTGGGTATAGTGTCAGGCTCACATTTCAGGTAAGGGGATAATGTATGGTGAGTAAGGGGAGAGGGAGGGAGATGGAGCTTGTGGAGAATTTAACTACACCGTGCACTTGCATGTTTAGAATTGGTCAGGATATGACAGTCTGGAAACAATATTATACTTACATTTAAGTTTGGGGGAATCATACGAGCGGGGAAAGAGGAAGGTAAGGGGGAAGTGGAAGGGAAAATAGTGGGATCTGCAATGGAGGTAATTCTATGAGATTCCAGAAATATTCCGGCGTTGAAACAGTCGTGGAAGTTCTGGATCTGGATCTGGATTTGTTATACTCCAATAAAGCAGTTTATACTGCATCGCATCAGAGTTGAAGATGACCTGACTTATTTGTTGGGGTGACTGGGTTGTGAGTTATCTCATTTAAGGTAAAAGAAAAGTTTTTGTACAGGGAAGGGTTGTGAGGTATAGGACAAGGCTTGTATGCTTGATTAAACCTTAGTAACTAAGATATGATGGGCAATAATAGAAATGCAAAAAATAATAAATGTAGGATAAAACTGACTGGTTCTCATATTTTAGAAGGGGTATGTTGTTGATTGAGGATAAGAAAAAGGGGAATATAATTTTTAGATTAGGAGCTAGAATACAGAAAAGTGTCAGTTTGGAAATCTAGATGAAAATAAGTCTGGTAAAAGAAACCTGGTTCAGAGATGTAACACTTCCGGAAATTTCTGGAATTCCGGAAATTAGGCCATCAAAAAAAAAAAGAATCTGGAAAAAAAGAAATAAATTAAATTAAATTAATTTTATATTGATTTTTTTTTAAATTTATATTTTTTCTTCTTCAAGAATTGATGATATTTCAGAATGAAAAGAGGAAAAAGCAAACATGGGTTGGGTGTGATACCCTGTAGCCTATTCTCTGTACAAGCCCCTGTCATTGTTTGATATCGAAGCCCTCGGCCGTGGTTGCTGCGTAACGTTCGCTTTTGGTCAATTGATTTTCAGGAAATTTTACTTTACCTCTGTCACATCTCTGCTTTTGATCAAAGGCAGATTGAAAAAAAACCCCTCTTGTAATATTATACATCTTGCTATTCTTTCATTGAATTTGTGTTTTTTGCAGGAGTTCTGTTTTCGCTACAAGGTGCTGCTTCCCCGTGGACTGAGATCCAGCCTTGAAGACATCAAGGAATTCTTGGCCAATATGGAACTAGATCCAAAGCATTACCAAATAGGATTACACAAGGTGAGTAGTTGGCAGTTATTGGCCAAAGATCCATGTAAAAATTGAAAAATAGTTTTTTAAATTTTTTCAAAAAATAGAAAAAAAGGTTCTCTTTTTCTTTCTTTTCTTTTCTCCCCTTTTCTCCCCCCTTATTTTGTGTGTGTGGTTGTTGTTGTTACTATTATTTGTATTGTCTCTGCAAATGTTCTGATTTTTGACAATTTCAACATGTATTGAAAATTGAAAAGGATTCCGTTTTTGCTGCTTTATGACTATAGATACATGTATTAGTTACATTTCAAGATCTTTGATGGATAGCAAACACTTGATAGTCTTGTAGGAGTTCATGCAATTCAATTCAACTCAATTCAGATACATTTGGTGAGTATAACCCTTAGGGTTCCAGTTTAAAATAGAGGGTTATGAACCCCAATTGTTCACCCATTCAAATCGTTGATATTGTCATCATCGTTATCTGAGTATTCTTTAGAATTGCGATAATTTACTTTGGCAGAAAGCATTGTTTCAAGGATTACCAGATTGGCTCATGAGTGTTCTGAACACCGAGGTAGAAAGCAAATTGTTTCAGTTTGGGTGATGAAGGTGTTAGCCATATATGGATTGCTAACAATGTTACATTTTTCCATTGTGTTTCAGGTGTTCTTACGAGAGAGTGAAAGAGTGAAGCTACAGGAAGCCTTGCACAACTACATCTTGAAGAGAATTTGTAATCTACAAAGATGGATGAAAGGTACGCTACAGAGACGACGCTATCAACAAATACGGGTTTCTACTATTAAAATACAGGTAAGTAGCATTTTTGTAACGGTTTTAATTACATGCAGCGCAACACTTTATCTTACCGTCTCCAGAGGGATACTCATAAATAAATATTATTATGGATATATTCTTATAACAAGATCTTTTTATCATGTCTCGGTGGATGGGTAAATATTGGGTTTGATACTAATAGAGAGAGCTATGTGAATTATGATTGATATCGATGTGACTTGAACAAAATCTATGCCCTGGCTTAACTTGAGCCTTCAAGTAACATGTTGTTTATTTCACATAATGGATTGAACTTTCTTGCAAGAAAGATAACAAATACACAATTTGACTTGAGTCAAGTGACTTATCTAGTTATTCAGTCGCAGCACCGTCAAATAGATCCCCATATGTGTGAAGTCTTTAGTAGAATGAAGAACACCATATGGTAGGACAGTTTATTCTACCATGTAATTGATGCCTACTTGGGATTACAACTTAAAAGAAAAATGTTCAAACTCATGTTAGCTCTATCTGTTTCCTCAGTCTCCTTTAGGAAGCTATAAATAGTGATAAGAAGTAAATATAATCAATCTGTCTATGTATCCATCACGAGACAGTGGCGTAACTGGCATATTCTACTAATTGCAGCACATAAATGCGCGCACCTACTCGAGGTGCTGGCATATACACACGAGTGTAGAAAGATGGAAGATACATATGTATGCATGAATGCTGCACCTGTAAAGTTACGTCACTGTCCAGAGGAAGACAAATAGAGTATACAAAAGAACAATCTTAACTGCGATTATGCTCCATTCATTCCTCTAGTCTCATCTACGAGGCTACATAGTGAGACAGAAGTGTCTACAAAAAAACAATCTTAACCTCGATTATGCTGCATTTATTTCCCCCAGTCTCATCTACGAGGCTTCATAGTGAGAAAGAAGTACTTACAACTGAAAGAGCAAGAGCTGCGTCAGTTTGCTGCCATCTATATCCAGAGCTTCTGGCGAGGCTACCTCGTACGAAGACGGATAGCTAAACTACATCGTGGTGTATTATGGTTCCAGTCCTACATCAGGGGCAACAAGTCTAGACAATTGTAAGATATATCCCCTTTCCCTAAGTATAAAATAAAATAAAAGGGAGTTGATAAAAAATGTATTTTTTACCGATTTCAAAGATTTTCCAAACATTTCAAAGCTTTGTGAAAAATGTTGAACATTGTACAAGATTAAAGTTCATTTGGGCCTATGGAACAGGGCTATTTTTTCGGCCTTGTGAGCTAATATGATCAAAATTTAAGTGTGGTTAATTCTCTGAAGTCAGCACAGTCCTATTGATATAATTCAAATTGCATGAATGTATGGCTGTATACCAAGCATGTGCAACCTGGGGCCACATGTGGCCTCCCGGCCTCTAATCTGCGGCTCGCAAAGCAATCCCAAAATTTCCATTAATGCGGCCCGTTTTAACCCGAACTCCCTAGGTAACACAAATGGCAGATTGATTTGGTGGTGTGCTCCCTTATACTTAGTAGTGCAACTCACTGCAGTTAGTAAATATAACTCGCGCGTGATTGCGTGTTAAAATCCCTGGTTAAAATGGTGCTTGCAGCAGCAACAGCGAGTAAAACGAGGAAATTACATGAAGAGAAGCGGGTATTCAATGAGCAAATGGCTGAGGATTATTTCTTCATTGAACAAAACAGTGCGTCTCTATGCCTCATTTGTATGGTGTCTATTTCCTGCTTCAAAGAGTACAATCTGATGCGGCATTAGGGATTCCTGAGCTTCCCCTCCCCCTATTCCCCCTCCCGACGTTTTTTGGAATGTTTGACATCACTGCGGCCCGTGAATGGATCTCAAAATCACAATGAGGCCGGGCTGGTAGAAAAGGGTTGCACATGCTTGCTGTAAATAAACCAAATGAGTTTCACAACCAATAAGATGATCAATTATTTTAAATGCCTAGCAACAAAAACTAATGCCTGATGGGATTGCTTTAATCAATGCCTTGGACTGCATTGACAGTCGGATCAAATTTGACCAATAGGCTTCTATGAACACATTTTCAAGAGCCTTTACCTTGATCTTTTTTTCTGATTGTTTCGTTCACTAAAATTGTATGCCAACAGGTTGGAGGAGCTTCTCGATGAGCGGGAGAAGGTGAGAGAAGAAAACGAAAGACTCTACGAGGAAGCCTTACAAGTAGCGGAAGAAGAACAACGTCAGTGCGAGTTGGACGAGAAGCGTTTAGTGGAACAACAACTTATAGAACAACAACTATCCGAACAAAAACTATTAGAACAACAGCATTTCGAGGAACAACTCGAATTAGAACAAAAACAATTGGCCGAACAAAAGCTCTTACAAGAACAAAGGCTATCAGAACAAAAACAATTGGAAGAACGACTGTTGAAAGAGGAGCGCCGTTTGGTGGAGTTGGAACAGCAGCGGCACGCCGAATTGGAAATCAAGTTGGAAGCGGAGTCCAATATGGTGATCGTAAAGGAGGAGGATGAGGAAGAGGATGATCATAAGATGTGGGAAAAGAGGGAGAGCCGGGATTCTCATCTGTCGTCGGGCCTGGAGGAGGCGCATTCTTCCATGAGCGATGAGGGGATCTTGACAACCGATGAACTGGATGAGGAGTTTGATAGGAGGAGGACTACGACCATGGAATCAGAAGAGTAAGGATGATTTATTTGATTTTTGTAACACTTTCCATGCGGCTATTAGTTTACCATTATACAAAACAGATTTGTCAGAAACCTTTCCAAACTTTCAAAGTCTTATCTCAAGGATTACTGAACCAATACTAGTCATGTTTATGCTTATTTCAATGCATTTCACATGGCAATTCCTAATATGGTTATGAAATTTAACAATTTTGACATTTTTGAAACATTTTGTGAAATTTTGGAATGTCGTCTGCAGCTGCCTTCCGCGTGGAAAGTGTTTCTATTAAAAATGGGGAGCTAAATTTTGACATTAAAGAAAGTTTAAGATGATCGTTGTTCATCCTAACATTGTCAATTTTACAGTGATATTGTGCATGATGTTTATTTGATGGATATCAACTGTAAAACATATGTGTGTATCGTCACGGCAAAAGGGTACAGTCGTCTGTCAGAGAAAAAGTTGAGGTTTTATTACCAGTTAAAGGAGCTTTTTTAAATGCTTTAAAATGACACCTTTGTATTCAGGATTGGACTCAGCTTTCACACACACGAATATATTTATTTTGTGTATAAGTCTATGTAATGAGCTTTCAAATCGCGAATTTAAAAACAAGCGAAATGGCTGAAAATCAGCAAAACTTTCACAGTAAGTTGCCTAGTAAAGATAAAGCTATTCAAATTTTAAAGCTAATCACTCCAATATGAAATCTGAGGGAAAAATATAATTGTAATCCTGTTTGAAATCCGTTAATCCTGTTTAATTGTCCGTTAATCCTGTTTAATTGTCCATATTACAGGAGCAGTGGAATTTTGGATGGCTCATTGGGATCAGATGAACTCTTATTAGATGACAACGCTGGCCCCTCTGACACCTCAACAACAACTGTCACCCCTACTAGTGAAGTAGTAGAGTCCACAACTCAGATGTCGGCTGTTCCAACCAAGTTTGACACATTAGACAGGCTGAGAGCATCATCAAGGTACTGTTTCAAAACTTACAAGATTTTATGATCCTGATTTGTGTGCGCTCCAATTATGCTATTGTCCGGTTCATTATCTATTGGATGTAACAGAGCAAACTCATGCATGCCCACCCCCAAAACATGACACTTTGACCAACAAAATTGTATTAAACCATAAGACGTTATTCGTAATTGGCGCACTTACGTCAAAAGAGCTCTTGAATGAACTCTTACCGGACCAAGAACAAATTCAGTTTCGTACCAGCTGCTGAAAGCGGATTCCAGGATTGTGAAGAGAATAAAAGTAGTAGTTATCAAATATCATATCCCATTCACAACATGATTTCTAGGATCAGAAAACACTTTAACAGGTATTCAGTAATGCTGATAGTCTATCCCATACCCTTTTTGAATTAGGGTCAGACTTTGGGTTTGGTGATTTGCATTGTGGTCCTGGGCCACATTTTACAGATGCAAATAGATGTTTGTGTAGTGGTTGGCTCTCACCTTTACATAATTCCTCGCTGAAACTATTCTTCTCAAAATCCTTACAGGGTGAAACTATTGGCTCAAGCGTACCAAGAAAACCTACGCAACGGGCCACTGCAACCAGCCGAGGTGGAAGAGGCAGCAGAAGACAGCCTAATAATAGAGAGCAGGGACAGTACACCAGGAGCCAAAACTGTTGTCGGCATTGTTGAACTAAAATCTCAAGACGCCGGGTCGGAGGAGGATGCAGTGGAGTCTGTCAATAAGAGACTGAGAGAGTGGAGGAAGTTTGAAGCCAACCGCTCTCCGAGAATATCACCGAGAGTGTCCCCTAGATGTTCACCGAGAGGCTCCCCGAGGGGATCTCCATTAGGGCAGGGCTCTCGATCCCCTTCCATGTATTCAAAACGAGTCAACAGAGTGAGTATTTATTTATAGTGGAAGGGAAAACATATATTTGACACGATCAAGCGGAATGAGTCGTATGTCGGGAATATTGATTTTTGAGTTATAGGTAAAAAGAAGTGACAAATTCTTATGTTTTACTTTTCATTTGGTAAACTGTTTGTAACTTGAAAACTAGAAGTTTGATTTTAGTGGGGTTTGGACCATACTGTAGCATTTTCCACCTGCCTTTGAATGATGGACAAATAACAAAATTCAAAACTGCCGACATGTGACTCCTTTCGCTTGATCACGTCACATATCTCCTGTAATCTGGAAAAACCTAGTAGGTAAAATGTTGGTGTGAAAATTGAGCTAGACCCATATTTGGACTAATAGGTTTTTCCCTAGTTTATCAAGTTAAAGTGTGTAAAACTCTTTGCTGTCGGCATTTTTTCATCTGGAAGAACCTAGTATGGAAAAACCTAGTCTGGAAGAAATATGGGAACAGTTTTCCTTTGTTTTCTCAAATTTGTGTTCAACAGACTTTCTAGGTTTTTCCAGATTACAGGAGATATGCTTGTTAGGTGTTATGGCCAAAATACTAGAATTGGTTGTTCCATGTTTATCTATCTCTCCAAGATTAATTTATAATCAATTTCAATGTACAAACTTTTAAAAAATGATGGCTGGTTTTTGTTGTTGTGTGGTGTTTTTTTTGTCATCTTATAAATTTACCACTTCTGTAGAATTGAAATAAAGCTTTGGTGTTGAAGATCCTTTTTAGAATTGGGCTGGACTAACCAAAGAATTATTTTAAGCAAATAAGAATCCTCTGAAAGGGGTTATATTAAATTGTATAAACATTTGCATGAAATACTGGAGTAAATCATAATTTATGATAATTATTCCACATTAATTGATATATTTGTTCTTTATTGTGTGCTTTAAAGTCACCAAGGAAGCTTCCCTCACTACCCAGCCAAGGCAGCACAGACGACGAAACATTCCTGGGGAGCAGTTCCCCGTCTCCCCAACCCCAGTCCCCACCAATATACCCAGACCAAGACATCCACAGCCACCCAGAGTCTCCACTATCGCCCAACACTCCCAGCAAGAGTGCCTTTAAGAAGGCCAAGATCAAGTTAAGGAAACGATTCGGCGGAGGGCATCGTAAAGCCTCAGAGCCCCATGCACAGGTGGAACCAGTGTTTGCTCCGCCCACGAGGTCGTCTTCTCTGAAGCCACGATACGACAAACAGCAGGAGAAGCGGGAGAAGCAGGAGAAGCAGGCCAAGCGCAACAGTCGTGGTAGTTTTAATAATCGGCCTAATAGCGGCAGTAATATGAATATCCATGGGATGTCACAGTGGAGGCAACCGACGAATAAAGTGATATCAGATGGATGGGAACTGCAACAGATGGAACAATTCCTCTTATCAAAGGTCAGTAGGGAATTATAATGTACTTTCAGAGCCTCAAGGCTTTGATGGAATTTAGAAAATGTTATAGAGTAGCGAACAGCCCAACTTTGACCTTACCAACGTTACTCATCCGATTTCCCTTGATTATTTTTATTACTCTGTGAACGATCCAACCAAATGCATATAAACTAGCATAATTTGGAATAAAATGTTCCCCCTTTTTCACTGCCGGATGTAAAAGATATACTGATGATGTTGCCAATAGATATTCATGCGTTCGTGACTCGTGTCCTGGTGTGGAATAGAAAACCCTGCATGCAAGTCTCTTTTTGAAGGAAAATTATTCTGCCATAGTTATAAAGTAGTCACTAAAGTAAAGATTTGAGACAGTTGAGCTATGCTCTAACAGAAGATGTCAAAGAATTTACAATTTTGTCTGTGGGTGGATTGGGAAAAATCCTCAGTTCAGCGGAAATAACATGGTCAATTTTACTAGCACAAACAGGAATTTGAGACTTTCTATTTCATTAGTGTAGTCCGGAAGAATCGAAGAATTAATTTTGTATTTTGTGAATTGTTTATTCTTGTTTCTTCATAGATCAATGAAGTCAGTAAGACTAGCAGTGACAGCTCAGTGGATAATGTGTTCAGACAAGCCATGCTGGAGTTTAGGAGAAATCTTATCAGCACATACTCTATTACAATGCAGGTAGGTCACTCATAGTGTTTGCTAAAACCAGACTCTGTATTTTAGCCAGATTTAAGAATCAGATCTTGTTCTCCGCAACAAAACTTAGAGAGTCAACAGTCCTGAACAGATCTGCTAAATTTAAGTGTTTCTTTATGAAGGATACTGAAAGGGACTACTAGGTTTGATGTATTTTTAAAGTCTTCATTATTTTAGTTCAAGCCAGTTAGTCCGAGTCCGTTATTTATGTTTTAAATAAAGTACTTGGTGGAATAATCATCATCATCATCATCATCATCATTGGTTGTCTGTGGACGAATTGGAGGAAGCATTCGCAGCATACTGGGCCCAGACTTTCCTGTCGTTCATGAGTTGGCAGATCTCTGGTGGATCTAAACCCATATCGTTCTTGACGGTATCAGGATACTGAAGGGTCTTCTGCCTCTGTTAGCTTTCCCACCAGGAGGAGTCCAGAAAATGAGACAGGAGATAGGCTGGTTGGTTGTTCGCATGCAGTGGCCAGCGAAAAATAAACGGCGCTGCCTGATTATTGATGTTATAGATTCCCCTAATCTTATCCCCCTAATCTTATCCCCCCTAATCTTATACCCCATACAGGAGGGCAACGCTGTGTCCCTACGATACACTGACATCATCACCAATTTTGAGAACGTCCTGGGACACATAGCCAAGAAGCAGGAAGGCAAGACTCAGTTTCCCATCACCCTGGGTATCAACGCTTTCAGAGGATTCCTGGATGAATTCATGCATCAGTACAAGCCATCGGATAAAAAGGTCAGTGCTTATTTTGTTTCTTTTGATCAGGATAATTTTGTGTCCATTTGTGTCAGTACCACAACTCCCAAATACTGTAAACATGGTAATTTTTCGCGCTACATTAATTTTCGCGCCCCAAGCAGCTACTGCGAAAATAAAAACATGCAAACATATTTATTTTGTGTGTAAGTATATGTAATGAACTTTCAAGTTGCGAATTTAAAAACAAGTGAAATGGCTGAAAGTTGGCAAAGCGCGAACATTTAATTGTGTGAAAATAACCACTTTTACAGTACCCTTTACATCATTCCACCCAATTGTCACTGTTCTGTCAAAATCGTTTAACTCCATCCGGCCCCTCAGAGTGTATAAAGTAATACTTTCTATGTATAACCTTTTGGTAATCTGCATTAAACATGTTCAAGGACCAAAAATACATCTGTCAAAATCTTGTAAGTGTTCTTGCCCCCTGAACGTGTCTAAAGCAACACTTCCTATGTGTAACCATTGGGCTATTTTACTTTATACATGTTGACCACAACTCCCAAATATCCTTCACATCATTCCACCAAAATCGTCACTGTTCTGTCAAAACCATTTATCTCCATCCGGCCCTTCAGCGTGTATGAAGTAATACTTTCTATGTATAACCTTTTGGCAGTCTGCTTTATACATGTTCAAGGGCCAAAAATACATATCTGTCAAAACTTTGTAGTGCTCTTGCCCCTGAACGTGTCTGAAGCAACACTTCATATGTATAGCCATTGGGCTATTTTACTTTATACATGTTGACCACAGCTCCCAAATACCCTTCACATCGTTCCACTCAATCGTCACTGTTCTGTCAAAACCGTTTATCTCCATCCGGCCCTTCAGCGTGTTATAAAGTAATACTTTCTATGTATAACCTTTTAGTAGTCTGCTTTAAACTGGTTGAAGGTCCAAAAATACATCTGTCAAAACCTTGTAAATGCTCTTGCCCCTGAATGTGTCTAAAGCAACACTTCCTATGTATAACCATTGGGCTATTTTACTTGATACATGTTGAAGGGCCGGACGTCTGCTTTCTATCCTGTCTTTTAAAGTAACAAAAAGTAATCTACCTCGTAGTTGAAAATACATCAATACCAGGATTACAGTATTCCTAAATAATCATTTAAATGGGCCCAAATTTAGACCTGGTTTTACTTGTTTTGGGTTTTGTTTTTTTACTAATTGTGTTCATCTGATTTGGAAAGTTCATTATACTGATCCAGTGTAAAGGTACTCCATGTACGTTTCGGATACGTCTGTATCCTTTGTCAACACATTTGGTAGTGATGATCTTGACGACTCACAAAAGTTTGAGTTGTCAGATGATTTATCATCTGGGGATTTTTGGACCAGATGATAAAAGATCATCAAAAAAGTTGAGATTGTACTGCCCCTCGTCTCGGTTCATCATTGGGGTGGGGTCCCTTTTTTTTTCTGATTTTGATCCTTATCAAACTATTTGGTAATAATTGTGTTCATATTTCTTCTCAAGTTGTTTTTGTGAATTCTTTGCCACTTTATCTTCTATCAGCGTAACTGCACACTATTTAAGGTATTGTTGCACAAGGTATCATTAATCACTTAGTCTATCATATCACTCGCAATTATATTCATCTATCGATTAAAGAATAATGACTGCGTAACAGAGGTTTTTGTTCTGGTCTGAGGGACAATTCTGAATGACCAGAACAACATCCGAGGATTTCAAAACAAATTCACGAAAACAGCTGTTAAGCAGTCATTATTCTCATTCATTACTGAAAAAGATGCATATTTATCCAAATCGTTGATTTGTACCGATATAATCGCGCTATTATAATTGATTAGTTTTCTGTTTATTTTATCCATCGCTTCTTAGTTATTGAAACAGTCCAAGTCAGGTCATCACTTCATTAACATTTTTATCATTCAACCAATCAGAAATAAGCTTTAATCGTGTTTTCTAATAACTCATTGAATATTCAGTTTAGGGGCGTGAGGCTTTAATTTGATTGGTCGGTCAATGAGCAAAACAATCGAACACTTTGGCGCAGTACTTTCGGGCAATTATTAGTAATCTATGCTCGGCGTGATTGGAATGCAGCTACTGCGATTATTCATGAAGTATTGAATTAATTACATACTACTTCACCCATAGAAAGAAGCTAAATTAATAAGCAATGCATTTAATACCAGAAGCTGTTCACATATTGAAAGCAAAGCATCGTTATTGAGCAACTAAGCAAAGTTTTACACCACTGACCAAAAACACAAGAAGTAGAATTTGGCATATTATTTGAACCAAAACACCAGCAAATAACCAGTGCTGCCTTATGGAAGATATCTAAACAAATCAATGCTTACATCGACCCATTCAAACCACTTATATTCATAATGAAAGCCAATAACAAATGCTACATTTTTGTTACATCTATTTTTATTTTGTTATTTATTACTTAATTGTGTTATGCGCTCTAAGTCTGTTTCACTTTCACAAGACGGTCACTGTTGTCATTCACTGATCGCGGTGGATAAACACATGCCTCCTCCACAGGCACTGGCGTGCGTATACAGACACATTTAAAAAGACAGGTCACTGCCTGGAGGAAGAGAAATAGACTACAGTATACATAATGTCCTGTTTAAACTACCATTTTATCAATAATTCCCTGTCAACATATCAATAGTTGCCTCAACAATTATGCTTAACCCATACTAACCCTAACCCCCTAACTGGCTTTTTAACCGGGATCACAATTTTGGAAGAGAAAACACCAACTAAATCACCGGGGATCGGCTGGGAATCGATCCGGGACCATCCTACCCACTAAGCCACAACCCTCAGCTACTCGTTCGCGCAGTATACCACGCTCATTATATAGGCTTGGTTGATAACGTCATCGAAAACCGTCTGCACATGCGCTTGGAAAGAGGCTTAGAAGTAGTATGTTTTAGTTCTCGGGGAGGGTTAGGGCTAAGACAAAACTTAATTGTCAATAATCATAATTGCATTAAGGTAGCAGCGCTGCTATGACCAATTTGACCAATCACCATAATACCCTTTGAAAGCTAACCAATTCTTGACTTTTCTGTGTGTTTTCAGACTAAGGAACCAAAGAAGAAGAAAGAGAAAGACCACAGGAGGGAGGATGTGTTTCAATACTTAGGTCATCGCTTCTTTGCGGTACAGTTCAGCATCCCAACAGCCTGTGAATTCTGCTCTAATTTCTTGTGGTTGATGGAGAAGGGTCAGGTCTGTCAAGGTGAGTGTCTATTTAGGCAATTACAAAAAATAAACCCTGTTCTACAGGCCCGACCGACTCATTTTCGTAGAAGTCGGTGAAAACACTTTCCGCGTGCAAATGAATACCGACCCAAATAATGGTGGCGTTCAATTGAGTTTTTGATTTCATAAAAGGTTAAATTCCCTGAACAAAAGTAATTTCCTTTTTTGAAAATCACACATTCCTTTCAAAAGTTATAGACGATGTCACCTGTAATATCACAGCCGCCAAGCAAACAAAAGCTTGCCTGCCGATGTACGCGCGAATTGTCTTCCAAACAAAAGCTTGCCCGCTGGTGAGCGTGCACATTCGAAGGGGGTGCCCATTATGAACCATACACTAAACCAAACCAGTCATCTATAACAACAGCAGTCATTGCATGTTCTCCTATGCATGGAATGGAATCGGGCACTTAACAATGTTGATCAACAAGAGGTGACATGACATGGTCTATAGCTATTTCAAATTACAGAATAGCCTTCTTTCATTCACCTTTTTTATGATTACTCTTTTTTTTTGCATATTCAAATGTTCACGTTTGCCCAGTTCCACAAAATATGACAAAAATACAATTATGTCCCCAAAGTGCAAAAATGACCAAATATAATTACACAAAATTCAAGATTTTTTTAAAAGCTGTTTACAAACTATTCATGTTTCAACAATATCATTTTTATAACAAATTTAATAATTTAGTTAGAGAGTGAAAATGTAGCCATGCTTCTATTCTTGTCATTTTTACAGTTTGTAAATTTACCTGTCACAAGAAATGCTGTACAAAAATAGCAGTGACCTGCTGCGGAAGACCCCAGGCAATGGTCACGGGTCGTGTCATCGGTGCTGCTCTAGTTGACCTTGTCTCGGACGACGTCAAGATTCCAGTGATGTTGGATAGACTAATCAGCACCATAGAAATCAATGGGCTTTACACAGAGGGTATATACAGGCGGCCTGGGTCTGAGGCGAAGGTTAAGGACTTGAAGCATCGTATCAATACTGAAGAGGGTAAGCGTTAACGCGGCTATTAGTTTTACCATACACAAAACAGATTTTTTTCAGAAACCTTTCACAATTTTCAAAGTCTATCTCAAGGATTACTGAACCAATACTAGGCATGTTTGTACTTAAGGACTTGAAGCATTGTATCAATACTGAAGAGGGTAAGTGTTAACGCAGCTATTAGTTTTACCATACACAAAACAGATTTTTCAGAAACCTTTCGCAATTTTCAAAATCTATCTCAAGGATTACTGAACCAAAACTAGGCATGTTTGTACTTTTTTCCAATACATTTCTCATGGTGATTCCAATGAAATCCAATATTGTTGACATTTTTGAAACATTTTGAGTATTTTTGGAATGTCATCCGCAGACGCCTGCCGCATGGAAAGTATCAAGTAAACCTACAAAAAAAACTTTTTTTTTTTAAATCATAAGTTAAAAGTCTAATTATTGTTGCAAATGTTGACAACCCTATGCCAACAGTAAACTTTGAAGTAATTATTTTGGGGATGAAATGAATATTTGTTGAATGTTAGTTATATTGAAGTTCAATTACATTGAATGGTAAACCTAACTGCAATATTCTGTACAATATAATCAGCTTGATAATTGAACGAACATTCCATGCACAGGGTGCAGATATTCATGCTCCCAGTTTGTTACGCTCCTAAATATTTCCACAATCGAAAAATATGTGCTATTTGGTTTGGGCATCATTAACTTCACTATAGTCGGCGGCATCATAATGCTATGGACATAATTCCAACAATGCGGGGGTGCGTACGTACCAGCGTACTTGTGTAAACCCGGAAATGCGTACAGGACGCTTTCAAAAAACCGCGCGTCCTGATTGGTCAATCGTGAAATCGTCACATGCATGAGTGCATGTTGGTCGCGCATTTCATGCATCTGGAGGCAGCTCCCTCCGCGAACAAACAAAAAACACGCTCACATGAAATAGCTTGAATTGCATCCATAGCATTATGACAGTGACTATATAATTCAATCGATGGTTAACCCCCTGGGGTCTACCTGTCTATCTAACAGCACTTCTGATTGGTTAATTGCAAGATATACTCATTTGAATAACCAATTACGATACAGCTTTTAAACTATTTCACCCCGATCTTTATCAGGGATACAATTATTTAAACAATGTCTCTGATTGGTGCAATAAATGATGAATCCATCTATCTGACCAATCGGCCGGTAGTTCTCAGGGGGTTAATCCTGCTATTATTTCAATCCATACAGATTTAGAAACAATAGACCTCAGCGAGTACAATATCCTCGTGCTGTGCCAGGTTGTCAAATCCTTCTTCCGAGAGATGTCGGAGTCTCTGTTGACCTTTGACCTCTACGGGGAGTTTTTACGAGCGTGTGAGATTCCTACGCACAGGGAGATGATGTTCTCTCTACAAGATACCATACAGAAGCTTCCAGATGTCAACTTTGACCTCTTTGAGAGGCTTATCTTCCACCTTGCCAGGTAAGCTTCAGGTTCATTTGACTTTATTGAGTCAGAGATGTTGTCAATTAACTCACCCATACTATAGTTGGCTATATCTGGCCTCACATCCCGTACGGAATAAAGCGTATTAGCTGCAACTTACTTTAATTGGTTTGAGCATGCGCACTTGAGTTACGGGACGTCTAGCCAGACATTGCCCTATAGTTCAATCAGTTCCAAATTGGCGAGAAATATTCGGGGTTTTATCTCTTCCCGCGTAAAAGTAATCCAAGCGTACACACGCGATTATGTCACATGCACACAGTTTTGGTCGCACGCAAGCGTCACGCATATGATGTACGGTGCAATTGTTGGCTTAGTGCACACCCGCGTCCTTTTGTATTCATTGGCTACTGTAATAAGGCTTCGCCAATTTGGAACTGATCAGACTATATAGTTAAATACACCCCGCCGTATCCACTTCTGTGTAGATCCTGAGAAGTCTGGATCTGTACAGAATAAACGAAGCCAGACTAATAAATCTATTTAGAATGGACCTACGGCACATATTCTCCTGTCCACAGTCAGGGGCCTGACATATGCGGGCGCACTTCGATCAGCTTACTGCGCATGCTTGAAAACCCTCAAAATACCGCAAACCAATCAGAAGCCATGAGGTCGAGCTTACGTATTAAGCACCACGGATGCCCGTTGCACCATTTTTTGAGGTGAGGTCAATCTCATTTGATGTGCGTCCATTACATTCAATACATATTCAATATATATTTTGATTGTCTGTTACAGGGTTGCCTTACATGAGGATTACAATAAGATGTCTCCCAGTGGTTTGTCTATTGTGTTTGCTCCTTGTCTACTAAAGAGTGCTCAGCAACCCTCGGCATGGGACACGTTACACGATGTGGCTAAACAGGCACAGTAAGTTTGGTTTATACTTATTTTATATTATTTTTTATTTATCAAGAGACCAGAGGTTAAAATACTTTTTTGGCTATGAAGGCTATTTTGAGCAAATTCTGCTAGAAATCGCCCTTTAGTACATTTTACCTTAGGCCAACATTTTCTCAGAGGGCTATATTGTGAAAACATTGGGCTAATTGCCCTTCACCCCCATGTATTTTGAGCCCTGCTAGAGACACTTTTTTCTATGTCTTTTTGATGTAAACACCATACTGTTCCTGTTGGTATCAAGCTCAAATGTGTACTGAAAAAGAATACTAAAGTCTGTGTGAAAATCCTGAAAGAACAGATGGAATATATTAGAAAGACGAATAGAGGACTATAGTAAGCGTCAAAATACTATGGACATAATTCTAACAATGCCTGCGTACGTGCGTAAACTCGGAAGTGCTTACTGGGTGATTTAAAAAATGACCGCACGTCTTGAATTGGTCAATCGTGACGTGCATGCATGCATAGTTGTCCCGCATTCATGATCTGGACGCAGCTTTGCGAACAGCAACAAAACACGCTCGCATGAAATAGCTTGAAGTATGTCTATAGTATTATGACAGGGACTATGCATCTAACAGCTTCCTAATCCCTTTAAGATTTTGTTTTATGACTACATCCAACAGCTTCCTAATCCCTTAAAAAAATTGTTTTAGGACTACATCCAAATGTTGTTTTAGGAGTACTTCCAATAGCTTCCTAATCCCTTTAAAATTTTGTATTAGGACCATCCAACAGATTCCTAATCCTTTTAAATTTTGTTTTAGGACCATCCAACAGCTTCCTAAATCCCTTTAAAATTTTGTTTTCTTATTAAAAAAAAAGAAGATAACATCAGTTGGCTTACAGTAACCATGAAGTCCACGTTGGTCATTAAAATAACAATGAGAGATGATAAGCAGAGCACAGCAAAACATTCATCAGTTTTAAAAGAGCCTTAAATAGATTTTCTTAATAAAACATTGAATATATCCTCTTTGTGGGAGATGGGTAATTGCGCTCTTTATTTTGACTACAGCCGACTGCATGAAGTTCATTACATACAAGGTCTCCCTCCTGGACTGTAATCAGCTAACATACGGTCAATGGCTGTGCGGCCAAGCCTCTCCCTCCTGGACTGTAATCAGCTAGCATACGGTCAATGACAGTGTGGCCATGCCTCTCCCTCCTGGACTGTTATCAGCTGACATACGGTCAATGGCTGTGCGGCCAAGCCTCTCCCTCCTGGACTGTAATCAGCTAGCATACGGTCAATGACAGTGTGGCCATGCCTCTCCCTCCTGGACTGTTATCAGCTGACATACGGTCAATGGCTGTGCGGCCAAGCCTCTCCCTCCTGGACTGTAATCAGCTAGCATACGGTCAATGACAGTGTGGCCATGCCTCTCCCTCCTGGACTGTAATCAGCTAACATACGGTCAATGGCTGTGCGGCCAAGCCTCTCCCTCCTGGACTGTAATCAGCTAACATACGGTCAATGACTGTGTGGCCATGCCTCTCCCTCCTGGACTGTTATCAGCTGACATACGGTCAATGGCTGTGCGGCCAAGCCTCTCCCTCCTGGACTGTAATCAGCTAGCATACGGTCAATGACAGTGTGGCCATGCCTCTCCCTCCTGGACTGTTATCAGCTGACATACGGTCAATGACTGTGTGGCCATGCCTCTCCCTCCTGGACTGTAATCAGCTAGCATACGGTCAATGACTGTGTGGCCATGCCTCTCCCTCCTGGACTGTAATCAGCTAACATACGGTCAATGACTGTGTGGCCATGCCTCTCCCTCCTGGACTGTAATCAGCTAGCATACGGTCAATGACTGTGTGGCCATGCCTCTCCCTCCTGGACTGTAGTCAGCTAACATACGGTCAATGACTGTGTGGCCATGCCTATCCCTCCTGGACTGTAATCAGCTGACATACGGTCAATGACTGTGTGGCCATGCCTCTCCCTCCTGGACTGTAATCAGCTAACATACGGTCAATGACTGTGTGGCCATGCCTCTCCCTCCTGGACTGTAATCAGCTGACATACGGTCAATGACTGTGTGGCCATGCCTCTCCCTCCTGGACTGTAATCAGCTAACATACGGTCAAGGACTATGTGGCCATGCCTCTCCCTCCTGGACTGTAATCAGCTAGCATACGGTCAATGACTGTGTGGCCATGCCTCTCCCTCCTGGACTGTAATCAGCTAACATACGGTCAATGACTGTGTGGCCATGCCTCTCCCTCCTGGACTGTAGTCAGCTAACATACGGTCAATGACTGTGTGGCCATGCCTCTCCCTCCTGGACTGTAATCAGCTAACATACGGTCAATGACTGTGTGGCCATGCCTCTCCCTCCTGGACTGTAGTCAGCTAGCATACGGTCAATGACTGTGTGGCCATGCCTCTCCCTCCTGGACTGTAATCAGCTAACATACGGTCAATGACTGTGTGGCCATGCCTCTCCCTCCTGGACTGTAGTCAGCTAGCATACGGTCAATGACTGTGTGGCCATACCTCTCCCTCCTGGACTGTAGTCAGCTAACATACGGTCAATGACTGTGTGGCCATGCCTCTCCCTCCTGGACTGTAATCAGCTAACATACGGTCAATGACTGTGTGGCCATGCCTCTCCCTCCTGGACTGTAATCAGCTAACATACGGTCAATGACTGTGTGACCATGTCACTAAATAATAATGGCCCTTTTTAGTGGCTTACAAACCAATTACCAATGTGATTTTTTTTACAGAAAAACAAACTACCTGTTTTTTATTTTTAAGAATAAGGGATTGGAAAAACATGATCCTGTTTGCTCACTGTTATACTCAAAATGTGACACCTAAGGCCAAAAAAGGGTTGTCTCAGAAACATGCTTAATTTGACCAGTTTCCAAATTATGCAATTTTTAATTTGATTCAAGCTTACAGAGAACCACCAAAAAAAAAGCAAAGCAAAATGCATTGCCGCCGCATAGAGCTACGTGTTAAAGCCTATTTCACATACCAGTGTGCCCGGGTTTCTGAGACAAACATTTTTGTTGTTTGCCTAAACAGTGTTAATCTGATTTGATGCAATGAATAATAAGTTGCAACATGCAACAAGTGATCTGATTGGCTCACTTCATTGTCAGCGTACAGCATCGTTTTTCACTAAACACATATTAGTAAAAACTGACAAGAGTAAATTAGGTCAATGTCTTCATATCGTCGCTGTTCTGTCAAAACCTTGTATGTTTTTTCTGGCCCTTCAGCATGAATAAAGATAAAGTGTCTAACAGTTATGCATATGAAGTGTTGCTTTATTCATGTTCCAGGGCAAAAGCACTTACATAACAAGGTGTTGATAGATGTGTTGTTGGCCCATGAACATGTTTAGAGCTGAAAAAAGGTTTTACATAGGAAGTGTTACTTTATACATGATGAAGGGCAAGATGGGGGATTCAAGGTGTTGGCAGAACAGCGACGATTTGGTTTATACAGGGTGACCCAGAAAATGTTGAACCCAAAAATCACAAATTAAAAAAAAAAATGAAAAAAATAAATAAATATGGCATTCTGTTTTCAACACTTATGATAACAATTTATTCAGCTTTCTGGGGAATTTTAGATCATATAAATTGGCCCTACCAAATTAAAGATACACTTGATTGTGTGACAGGGTGCTTTCGCCCTTTTGTAAAAGTGAACAAATTGTAACTTGGTTCAGATATGAAACTTAATTCTGTTCTAAGTACGGTAAGTTAAGTAATCTTTTCTTTTGATCTGTATTTATCAAATTAACATTTTCAAATAAAGTCAAGGGGACTTCAGTTTTTGTTGCTTTAAAGTTTTTGTATTGATCTTTAAACAATTCACTTCTGATATACATTACAGTCACAACAAAAGATTCAGATAAAAGTAAAAACAAATCGGAAAGAAATGGTTTCAAACTTGTTCTGCTCATGTAGCATGAAACCATTGTTTTGCACTTCACTTACACTACAAAACAACACTTCTTACAAAATTACACATATTTTAAGTTTCGTGTGGCCTATTTTTACGATCTAAAATGTTTCAGAAAGTTAAATGTATGGTGCACATAGCTGGTGAACGAGTTATGCAATATTTTGTTATTTTAATAGTACAAAAAAAAAATTGAATTTTGTGATTTTTGGGTTCAACATTTTCCGGGTCACCCTGTATTAGGTCAGACAATAATTACCAATACAAGAGCAGCAAAAATAGTGAAACATTTCCGGTATATGAATGAGGTTAATGTCTGCATATGGTTTGTTATTTGTCAAGATACATATATATCAATGCATTGCATGCTTGTTCTCACACAGGCTCATACATATAGGTGACCCCGGAGAACCCTTTTTGCCGTTGACAACAAAGAAAAAACGTTTTAACAAATTAGTTCTCTACTCTACCAAGGTTGTTCCTGGTGACCGTGCGAGGCCGTGTAAGCGAATGTTGTTTACACTAGCAACATTTCCACAATTAGCAAAATGTTTCACCCGGTTTTCGGAATTTCAACTGTAAAAAACATGTGAAAACTTGCAAATGTGTGTAAATATGATAACATGAGTATGCAGAGGAATCCCATAGGCAAATATTCTGTTCGTTCGACGGTACCATTTCAAAGCGGTACAAAAAGGGATATAGTTTGGCCGTTTTGGTGATGGTGCAATCGGATGTTTGTTAACTTCACTTTGTTTGTTGTCAATGGCATGTGATGTCATTCCGGGCCGACCTATATCAAAGCGGTACAAAAAGGGCTATATTTTGGCCGCTTTGGTGATAGTGCAATCTTAAGTTTGTTAAATTCATCGTTGTTTGTTGTCAATGGCATGTGACGTTAATCCGGGCCGACCTATGTCATAACACTCGCCCTCTGACTATGGTATTGCTCATGCCATGCACTATTCATGGATATGTACAGCTGAATGCACTTGATGTTTGTTATCATTGAACGGATGATACTAAACCATATACAGTCATTAACCTTTTCATGCAAGAAAACGATGTTAATACTATTGCATTCCTTCATCGTTGGAGGTGTTGAATCAATGTCTGTGGTGAATTTATTGTTTAAATTTGTTAGGGTATTTTTGTGTGTAGTGACATTCACATGGGGGAGGGGGGGGGGGCACTCTTATTTGATGCGGGTATAGATGTGTTTCCCTTAAATCTGAAATTTGACTCTTGCAACGTTAAGTGGCTTCTGAGCTTATAATGGGCTTAGGAACTATAGTTTAATCCGTTCCAAATTGGCGAGAAATTGTTTTTGTTTTCGTGGGCAAAAGTAATCCAAGCGTATACCCGCGATTATTGCCCCCACGCACAAGGTTATGGCCGCACACACATGTCAAGCATATGATGCACGGTGCGCTTGTTGTCTTCATACGTGCCCGCGTCCTTCTGTATCCAGTAAGGAGGCTTCCCCAATTTGGACCTGATTAAACTATAGTAGGCCTGCTTCAAATACGGAGGTTTGGAATTTGTTACAGAAATCTTCCCAATTTTCAGAGAAATGGGTTAGCAAGAACTGAAGCGGACTGAAAAGGAGGGGTTAAAAGTTTCAGTATAAAAGCGGGTTGAAATGGGGCTGAACATACGTGAACTGTAAGGCAAAAAAAGAAAGAAGTTGACTTGCCCTTTCAGGGCCAGAGTCTGGGTCGGACAGTCTGATTTAAAAAAAATATATAAACAGGGAGATACTACACAAAAACACTTTTAAAAAGATTTTTTCTTCTTTTTTTTTCTTTCTTCTTTTTAATGTTATTTTTAATTTTTTAATTTTTAATTTTTAACAAGCAGATACTACTCTTTCTTTATTGTTATGTGCATCTTCAGGTTTTTTAAATTTATTTATTTTAAAACTTTTTGTTCTTCTTTATTTTTACTCCGAAAATTCGGGTCGGTCAGAAAGGGCAAGTCAACTTCTTTTTTCCTAAATATATGCATGATCAAAAATGTTATCGCTGCATGGACACAATTTTCCTTCTTCTATGATAGGATTACATACATGGAAAATCCAAACTTATGACACATCCGTGTTTCATTATACGAATGTATCAGGGAATTTGTCTACTTCTTTCATTTTTTCAATAACATGTTTCAGTTATAATTCTTATTCTTTACCTGTATGCCAATACTATAGCACTGCCAATAGTGAACAAACACATTCCAATTTACCAATTCCCACTCTCCAACGCCGTTGCAAGGCCAGCGCTTCTGGACAAACTGGACATGAAAATGACCAGTGGACATTAAGTCACAGAATCGGAAAGAGTATACAAGACAGAATCGCGCATCTGTCCCCAAAGTTGCAGATGAAAAACCCTGGCCAATCGCTAAAGAGGCGGTCGAGAACTAACACGCTTGGGGGTAAGCCGGTGTTTAGCCGCGAGTTGAAAGGCTGGGATATAGCTATCAGTTCATCGACATGGAGTCTGAGTAGCCAGCAGTCCACTTTGCAAAGGGAAAGGGGAACAACTGGTAGAGACGGTGGTGGAGGAGGGGAGACTAGTACAGATACCTCTGACCAGCGTCTAGAACGGGAGAAGGAGCGTCGCCGGAAGCGGACTGTTTCGAAAGCGGATAAGATGAAATGGCGACACAGCAATGATGACATCCGAGAGGCTATGCTCTGGAAGATCTTTTACGAGTAAATCACAATACAATAACACCGTTTTTCTGTTTTGAGATGATGAAGCCTTGATGCAAGTCTTTGAAAGCAACTCACTAATAACTGCATCCTATTTGTGTGTGTGTATTAATTTGATACATCACTGACATTGTTCCAATGGAGAAGACTTGACCGCAGTCTAACCACACCAGCCATCATGGAATGTTCACAATTGGCATAACCCAGTGCAAGTTTGACCATTCATAATGTATTGCAGCCGGGCCATTCAAAAAGTGTTGCAGTTGGGCTAATTTACTTTTAAGTTTCAATCATCAATACATATTGAATTGGCCATGTTGAATTCTCACAACCATCATGCAGTAATAATATTGTATTTGATATTTATTAGCAGAATCATGCACTCATTTAAGGCTATCAGAAACAGTATGTCTTGACACCTATGCCCATTGTTTGCAAAATATTGCACTGTACCCATGCAATTTCTGTTTATTGTATAGAATATCTTTAAAAACCCTGTTTTACGCGCGGACGTACCTGTCAAGTAGGGTCGGTCGTGCGGTCAAGAGTTTTGTTTTTGATGGTTTTTTTAACCTAAAATGTCACAAAAATCTGCAAAAATCAAGATTTTTTGTGAAAATTTATGGAAACAAAATTTCGACATGTTTTTGGCCAAAAAAACCAGCTGATTTTACATGATTTGAGATATATTTATCTAAAATTGTTCTAAAAATTGGTGAACAATATGACATATTGTTTTTGTGATATTTTTACAGTCATTTTCAAGGGATAATTATGGGGGGAGTGGGTGGGATGACGACTGGAGGGTCCCCGGATCGATTCACGATTGGTCTCCAGTGATTAAATTTATCTTCCAAATTTGCGATTCTGGTTAAAAAAAACCTAACCGGGGTTAGGGTTAATCTGCTCCAAGTGTAAAAGCAACTCATTCGCGCAGTATACCGTGCTCATTATACGCACGGAATTGTTAATTATGGGCGCGTGACCCTTTGGCTGAGTGGACAGAGACAAGTGTATTCCATGCTGGAGGGTTCAAATCCTGTCGCCTGCAAGTCTGGTTTTTCCCGCTAAATTTTGCCCATTTCCATTCCGGATAGTTTTTCTAACATTTCCGTCCCAAAAGTGTTAGGGTTAATAAAGGTTCGCATGCCCGGGATATCAAGTAGACTACTTTCATATGTGACCTGGCACTACAAAATGAGAGTAAGTTCGCAAAAAATAAAAAATTATTTTTTTTCTTCACATTTTCAGAAAGTAGATGTCCTCAGGTTTAAATTGACACCAAAGTTGTTATTATAGGCCATTCCAAGGTGAAATTATGATAAATTGAAGTTAATCACCGCTGAATTATTGAATTGGAGAAAAAGGCCTTCAAAGTCAGTGAAGCTTATCGTCACTTGGCTCTCCAAAATATTCTGTCAAAACTTAATCGAAAGATTGTTTATACCAAATACCTCTTATTAAACGGCCTGTCATTGATTGGTTCATTTGGGAATTTACAGGGTTCAAACTACTATTAATAGCTCCGGAAAGCCCTGACCATTAAGATCATACCAAATTTGCCATGGGGGATACTATTTTAATTAAACCTGTGGAAATGACGATGTAAACAAGGTAATTTCGAGACATTTTCCCTCTCTTTGCGTTCATTTCTTGAAATGCCCTCTCTAAAATTACTTAAAAAACATATTTAGACCAAAATATTTTCCTAATACTCCGGAATGTGATACATAAATAGTTTATCTTTCCGAAAATGAAAGTATCTCATTTCAACCTCCCCTTGTCAAATCGACTATTTCAGGCCATAACTCAAAATTAGCCCCAGCGACTTTCACTCATTTTGTCGTGCCAGGTCACATATGTTTTTTTAAAATGTGCAAAAGTGTTTTGGTCAATGGTTGATGAGACATACTGTTTGTTAAGCCTTTTGATATAATATGTTTAATGAATTGTTCATTTCATTAGCAACACTCCATTCATAAATAATTATTTGTAGAGAGAGGCTGTGCTAACCGTTTCATTAAAATTTACAAAATGTAAACATGTTTAACTTGTTGTGTGTAAAGGTCTGTCTTAGCAGTGGTGTCACACAAACTACTGCTAAAGAGACCTGTATTAATTGAATGTCTTATTTTTAGTATTGAATGTTCACATTGTTATGCAATAGTGTCATGATTAATAATGTAATTTGGCAAAAGAAGATATAATGTTTTTCTATATTGAATTGTTAAAGGGGCACTGAGAGATATGTAATGAAGTGCGCCCTCAATTTTCCTGGAAATCAGATTTGTTTGCACCTACGTAATACTTTGGCATATATACTAACTACCTGCCAATATCATTTACCTATTGTGTAAAATTTCAGGATATGGTCATTTCGATGTAAATTACATCAAAATTATCAGCATCACTCACCACATAAATTTTTAAACCAAATGTCTATCTAGCAACATCATTCAACCCTTTTCCCATAAATTATTACAATTCAGGGTTACTACATAATTATCTATTAAAAAACTTTTTTTTTTACAAATTAATTTTTTCTTGGCAATCTCTCAGCAGTGCCCCTTTAAGGCAAACGAAAAATTGTTGTGTTGCCCTCAAATGCAAAAATCTTTAAGTTGGGTCAGTCAGTCAATTTTCCTTTTTTCCCCTTTTATTTTTTGCTGACAATATTACTGACAGACTGTGGTTCGTGACAAGACAAAATTGGTAAATGTCAATTTGGCTAATGTTTTTAGTGTGATAATACACTAGCAGCCAAAAGTATTAGGACACTTTGCAAGCTGCAAATTGAGAGAAAACACTGGGTATCTATTGAACTACTGTGTTAGTTTTTGGTATTCTAGGGTTATAAAATGAATGGAAAGTTCTTAAAAATGTTGTTACAATAAATTCGGGATGGTATTCCTACTTAAGACATTATTATTTAAATGGAAAACATTTGCAACAATATTTCAGTGATTAAGGTTTTTGGCATCGATACATATATATTTAGTTAATTTGAGTCAAATAGCTTGACAACAATTCTTAAGTCATGATGAAATGATAGCCCTGTGTAGTGTGCCCAGGTCATGTGGGTGCTATGAGAAAGTACAGAGAATCTGGTTGGTTTCCATTTAGAATATGAAAGTAAAGGTGTCAAAATGAAACTAAATTTCCCTCCCAAATATCTTATTTTGAAGATGAATGAAGAGATCAGGTGTCAATATGTGTGAGAGATTAAAGACTATTGACAATATTGGGATTAGTTTTACTTCAGTGAATCCATTGACAAACAATTGAGAAGGGTGTTTTTGAAAGGAAGTCAAAATTGTCAGACTACCCACCATAGGGATTACATTGGCTATAATGAGGTTGATGAATTATTCATGAGCTATTTCCAATGGGACATTTGTATGGGGATTTCAAGAGGGCACATGTTTTCTTTAATTCCATGGAATTGAATTAGCGGATATTATAGGAAACATGAATTTATCAATGAGAAGAGATTCAACAACACATTTGTTCAACTCGTAGTGAAATTTGACACTCCAAATTGAATATATGGGATGATTTTGACACCATAACCAAGTGTCCTAATACTTTTGGTTGCTAGTGTAGTTTAAAAGCAATCTATTCAAGCAAACTTATTCATTGCAAGCAGAAAATAGTAATATTTTGACAAATTGGGTAAAATTAAATCTTAAAAATAAAATAAAATTGCGACCTTGAATTTTGAGTTTTTTAAGGTCGGTCCCTGAGGGCAACACAACAATTATTTTTGAGCCTAATTGCTGAAAAGATTAATGCTTGCTACAGTTTCCTATTATCACACTGCAAGAATCAAATTTCTCAATCATGATTATTCATGGTAGAATAACTAATTAATTTATGTCTATTTGAAGTCAATTTAAAAACAAAAGTAGACAATGAGTTGAACATTCTGAATTTGTATTTACTCTAAGGTGAGGAAGAAAAAAAAAGAAAACCGTGTTTTACAGGCTCGACTGACCCACTTTTTGCGTTTTTCAAGATTTAAAAAAAATAAAATGTTTTTTCTTCTTTTCAAATCATGTAAAATCAGCTGTTTTTTGGCTGGAAACAATTGTTCACAAATTTGGGCCGATTTAGGTGACATTGAAAAATAAAAAAATAAAAAATGACCTACCGACCCCTACTTGACAGGTCCGACTGCCCTTAAAACAGGATTTTTACTCTTTCCGGCACCTTAACACTGAATTTACTTTTTCCATCGATTCTTATGAATTTCAAATATTAGCATATGGAACAAGTAAATACATTTAGTTTTTGCCAGGAAATGATTAATCAGTAAAAAAATGCAGATTTGCATGAGGGAAAGAAATCTGATATATTTTAGGGACACAAACTCACCAAAAAAAAAGAGTTACGTTGAAACCGCTGGAGACCCTATGGGCCAGGTGTTTTTGTAAATAACTTTTTGGTCACTTTTAATCCTACTGATACATATTATAGTTTTTAAGTGCCAAAATCTTTGGTTTGTCCTTTTTTGGTCAAAAATTTACAAACTAAAAAATAGAAGTTTTTTTTTTAAATACCGCTCCTAGAGAAGTGTCTTTAGATGATTTTGGTGCAATTTCTGCATTTTTTTTACCAAAAACTGATTTTGTTACGTTGTCCGAAAATCTTTGAGTCAATTAAGTGATTATGATGATCAAAATCCGAACAATCAGAATTTGTAGTGACACCAAAAATGGATTTTCTGACTCATTTCCTCTACAAAATGTATACTTTTATATACATCTCATAAATTTCATATTTTGGGGTTAAAGGGGTACTGAGAGATTTCACAAAAAAATGAAATTCAATATTTTCACATTGTTTAGATAGATGATATACATAGAAACCCTCTCATGTAAGATTTCATTTTAAAAAAATAAGTAAAAATGAAAAATAAAGACATTTTCTCAGCATTTCCGAAGGTATAATAGTGCTTTTTACTTTTTTTGTATTTTGGTTAAAAGTCACTACTAATTGCATCAGGGAGGTCATGTCTAGGCATCGCATAACAAGCCATTGGTGGTCTTCAAGGTTATTTTGAATAAATATGAAGAAAAAAATAAGTGAGAAGCCATCTGTGGCCTTTTAGATGAATATGGGTAGTTTCGCTGTGATCACATAGAAACTCAAAATGCTAGCAAATCCATGAATTTCACATGAAATACTGCAAATTAAGCTCTATAATTTTGGATGGTAGTTAGTACGTATATATGCATTACGTATATGTGAAAAACCCAACTTCTGAAAAAATTGAGGGCGCCCTCCATGAAGGATCTCTTAGTGCCCCTTTAACATCCCTTAGAAGTACCAATGTGACCAGTCAATCTGCCTCATTTTAATATATTTTGCAGACTTTGACACCAATATGCATTATTTGGTTGTTTTTTCTCTCACAGAGTGTTAGAAGCTATCATCAAAGATAAGTTATCAAAGCTGAGATTGGCCCTGCGAGACATCAGCACTTTGGAGACGGCTTCTACATCAGCCTCACTTAGACTGTCGGAAGTCAGAAAGTCAAGGGTAAGACTACGAAACACATAATCTCTCAGCTTTTTGCACATAAAGTTAGGTTTTTAGGAACATATATTTGGCTCAAATTAATATTCTCAATTTTTGAACACCCAAAATCCATGTAATATAGTACATGCCACCTAATTTTTTCATGAAAATAATTCTAAAAATTGTATGGGTTAAATGAAGGACCAAGTACTTTTTTACCAATATTTTCCTTTTAGAAATATCTATTATATCAAAACAGAGAATTCTTAATGATCAGATATGCACCTCGGTGCATGTCCAGATTAGGAATTTGGGTGGTAATTGTATGTATGTATGTATACTTGTTGGTTTCATTGATTGATCAATCAATTTATTGCAAATCCATTGGAAAAAAGGGTATTTTACAAGAAAATCATTACATTTGGGTTGAGTGGGAGGACCAAGGCTAAAATCATGTTTCCCTGTAATATCCCAGCCAAACATTGACTACCTACGTGTGTCCATGAGGGTTTCACAGTATTTATGGACTTCCTACTGCCACCATAATAAATACGAAACAGTTCCTGGTATTTGGGCTATGACGTCTGAGCATGACAACTTATGTTTTACCACCTGGTACGATTGGCTCTCAAAATAATTCCGTCATTTACTTTGGTACATTTTTGTGGTTTGTGTCATGGTAAATAAGATGATGGTCTGAATGAGTGTCATTATTAAAAGGGAAATTTTTTTTGAGGTAAAGAATTCCAATGCAAATTTTAGATTTTCCAAAGACAAAATATTGCAAATTATTGTTATAATTATAACTTTGGTCAATCATAGACGCTACAGTTGCAAACTGCACTCACGTTGTTTACTCCCTTGTAGGGATTACAAATGCAGGAAATTTGTCTTAGCACTAATTAGCAAAGATCCAGTTTGAATGAAGGAAATGTATTTGCAGATTTATCAGCCACACATAGGCTTAGAGTGGATGAGAAATAACACATTTGAGCCAAGTTATGCCAGTTTGTTGCAGATTGGTGCACTTTCTTTCATTGTAAACTAGTCACAATAAGATACGATGATTTCAAAATTGCATTATTATATGTGATGTGATCTGTGAAAACCTGCCACATGTTGGGTTTTTCATATTGGAGATATTTATATCATAAGAAAGCTGAATCTGTGCTGATTACAGAACTGTTTTGATCATTTTTCTACGATCACTACAAAAAAAGTTATGAGTGAATGATGATTGTGATGTCATAAAAAACTACAAAACAAGAAATCATGAAAACAAGCCATAAAAGATACATAGTTCAATAGAATGACATTATAAAGCTAATTAGAAAAGTGACTTAAGTTTTTAAAGGTGAAATTTCATAAAAGGTGATGACACAAAGTATTAGAAAGAAAGAAGAAAAAAATTACCCATAATCCCTATTTCACATTATGCGACATCCGACGGGTTTTCACAGATCGCATCACATATTATCATCTAAGCAGTTTACATAAGGGGCCTCGTTGTTACCGCTTTTCTATGAAATAGAAAACATCTTTTTAAATGCAAAAAGAAATGTTCTATTTTTGTGTTGTGCATTCCACTAATTCCAAATACCCTAGGCAAAAAAGAAAGAAAAAATAGGGTTGGCTTCTTTCTTCTTTCTTTTTTTAATTTTTAATTTTTTTTTAGATTTAAATTTGTCATTACAGTGTCTAAATGTTACTATATCTTGCTTGAAATAAATAAGTTAGCTTAACTAAATGTTTTTCAACTATTATCACACTAGAAACATAAGTTAAACTGGCGTATGGGCCTATACCAATTTTGTCTTGGCATAAACAATATATTTTTCAGCCAAAAAAAGAGAGAAGAATTCCGACCGACTGACCTAATTTTAAATTTTTAGCACTTTAGGGCAACACAACTCTTTTCTTCTTTTTTTGCCTTATGAGGAACGAAACCCTTTTACTTTACATGGCACTCAGACTTTTGTTTCCTGTTTCTATTTTCACAATTCTAGACATTCTAGAATATTATCTAGCCACATAAACCCTGAGGTTGTTTAGAATAACCTAATTGTGATCATTAGGCCATAAAATAAATATTGGGATTACAAAAAAGCCATGCTATTTTTTTAGTATAGGGTCGGTTGCTGAGAGCAATACAACAATTGTGTTGCCATATTGTAATTTCCCTAGAGTAAACACGTGGTGTCCTGAAATTGGGAGTTCATTGCATTCTTTGCAAGTAAACTAGAATAGGCTTTTTGTTTATAAATCATGATTTGTTTGATATTCAGCTTAGAATAACCCCAATTGTGATCATTAGGCCATAAAATAAATATTGGGATCACAAAAATGCCATGCTATTTTTGTCAACATCCTGGGATGTTGACATTTGAATTCAGATTTAGGTCTTTTGGTAGAGTCTATGAATTGCTTTCTCATGTATCTTTAATCAGTATTTGTACCCAGATGGCTTTAAAATGTATATTAGATCTGGATATGAAAATATGAACACATATGTTGTTACAATTGTGGAGAAATGGTTTAAATAATATAAAACAAATGATAGAGTTTTGTAAAATCTGCGACATTCGTCGTGTTTAACTAAATTTAGTGGATTTGCAAATAGAACGGCAACTTTATACAATTTTGCGAGCAGAGACGGTTACGCTGGTTCCCTGCACTGATGGTCTTCCCACACACTGTCCGACACATATTAATTACCGGGGTCCAAGCGTGATTATTATGGGATAACAACGTGGTGGAAATAAAAGACGATGATTTCCACTCGATAGAAGGACGCTGGTTTTCAGTTTTAAATATGGCTCCCAATTTTAAATACGATTCGTATTTAAAATTGGGAACCAGCAATTATAACGTCATTCTATCGAGTGGAAATTATCGTCTTCAGGTGGCAAGCCGCGATTATGGAATGGATTTCTTGGAAGCTACTGTACTATTTTCCGAAGCTAGCGATGCGGGTGGCGATGATAGCTGGGATGCAAATGTGTTAAATAAACCTTGATTCTGCTGCGTAAACAAGCACAGAGTATATATGAGTCAGACGATGGAGGGTTCCAGAGAGAAAAGTGGGCCCAGCATAAAAACTTTGTTAAAATACCTCATACACATGTCTAAATCTTCTTTTATCATATTTCCTTTGTTAATTTCATTTTAGGATGTTGACCAGTTTTTTGTAAATACCTTGTTTTAGTATAGGGTCGGTTGCTGAGAGCAACACAACAATTGTTTTGCCATATTGTTATTTCCCTAGAGTAAATATGCGGTGTCCTGAAATTGGGAGTTCATTGCATTCTTTGCAAGTAAACCAGAATAGGCTTTTTATTTATAAATCATGATTTGATTGATATTAAGCCCTTCACAATTGATTTTGAGTTTTCTGTTGCCACCCGCTTCCGAAATCGTGAATTAAAAAATATTTTATTATTTTATTTTTATTTAGGATTTTCACCTTTAAAATGACTTTTAATAAACCTTATTTGCTACTTTCTGACTTTTATCATATCAGATAAGATGTAGAACATGATTGCATTACTAAGTGGGTATCAAATTATTCATACTTGGAAAATTAAATGCAGAGTCCTTGATATAAGGGGTTGAAAATTGGTTGTGACCACAAAATAATTAGTTTCAAAATAAATAAAATAAAAGATAATTAATAATTAAACGCCAACTCGTCCCTTTTTTAAACCTCCAACAGGAAACTCAGAATCAATTGTGAAGGGTCTTATCAAATGTGCTGCCCTATTCTAATTGTTGTCCGTTCACCTGAGGACGAGCTGTTGTAAAGGCTTGATGGATTGGTGTAACAATGTCCGCTTTTACCTAAGATAGTGGTGCATGTGCATTATGTAATTGCCATAAATACAACTTGAGCAACTTTTGGGGTTTTACCTGTGTATTTACACACATGCAAAGAAGTAATACTAAAACGACCTGATCATGGCGAGTTGCTAGATTGAATGGTTTTGCACCCATCTGGCAAAGAAGAAAATAAGAAAGACATTTTTCTAAAAAAAAAACCCACTAAATGCATTCTTCAATATCAGAAACTTTATTTTATACATGTAGTCGGATTATTTGATATGTTTAAGTTATTACATATTTTCTTTTTATTGTTGCGATCATATTTAAAACATATCCAATACTGACACCTTAATTTAAAAGTAATGATTTCCAGCGAGAATTTAAAAAAAGATTGGTTTATGGTACCACCCCCCACACACACGCACTTCAGTCAACCTTAAATCAAATTATGACAGTTAATAATTACATAATTAGATGGACGTCATTGTGAGAAAAAAAATGGAAAACCCTAAAATAAAATCAGTGTGGGCTATCAATTTGGCAACCCAGTGTCATCCCTGCGCCAAGCAGGAAACACTTGGAAGGAAGGAAGTATTGCCAATGGTACTACTGGCTTTCTCTATGTCAGTCAGGGCCTATATAATAGTACATGAGTCGGCCGATATGTCAGCTGTGTTTAAAGTGACCATACATAAAACTTGATGTGCCTAGAAACAGATAATGATTCACTCCGCTCTACCCAGAAATGGCACTCTGATGTGTGCTTGACGTGACGGGCTAGCTCTGCTCTGACAATGTGCTATTGTGTAACGCTGATGCTGGGTGAATTCTGATAGTTGTGGAAATATTTTAGCGAAAGGATTTTTTTAGTGCTGAGAGAGAGATTAATTTATTCCTTGGAAGGGTGTTGGGATAGTGTGACAGGAGTTATATGAGAACCGGTGTTTTTGTAGAAGTCTGGATATATATGTTTAGCTGTCTTTTCCGGAACTATCCCTGCCAAACTCAAGTATCAAGAACAATGGGTAGCTCAAATAGCAAAAGTGCAGCCAAGGTGAAAAAACACAAGAAAGAGAAAGCGCCGCCGGCCGTGCTGAAAAAGCCGGACAAAAATGCCAACAAGCAGAACAATAAGAATTCAAATCATTGCCATTCTTCCCCACAGAGAGAGAATGAAATCATAGTGCCACCGTTAGCCATGGACACAAGCCGGCCAGCCGCTAAGACCAACGGTCATTCCAGGGTGGACGGTCAGCAACAGGCGTTGGAGAATGTGCTGGCGGAGCAGATTAGGACGCTGGAGAAAGAAAAGTATGTATAATGTTTGCGTTTTGTGTGTGATGTCCAAATCCTGTGTGTAGACCTGATAGCAGCTATTACTGACTGCGATGTCCTTGCATCATTTCTGTGATGTTCCAATAGAAGGATAAATATCATTTGCTGCTGACAGAGTTGTAGCTAGTCATGACTCAAGTCACTCATTTAAAAACTGCCAATGGCTCTGGCTAAAATTCAGGGTTGGAATATCCGATTTTTTCAACCAGCCAGTTGAGCAGGTAACTCACAAAAATACCTGCCCAACAGATATTCCACCAGCCCTTGTAACTCACCTACACTGTGAGTTTGAATTTTTTTACCCACCAGTCGGTCGGGTACTTTTGCATCTTCACCTGCCCGACACAAAGTGACCCGCTATAGGCAGGTGGGCGGGGGCTATTTCCAGGGCTGCTAAAAATCAATGAGTAAAATTCACTCACGATTGAACAAATGTTCCAAAGGATTATGACGGGGACTATTATAGGAAGTTAATGAAAATAATGTCTATTTCTCATCCTATATGTTTATGTCTTGGCTATGTTAATGGTGTGTAACATTAATTTATTTAAGAATTTAAATTACCCATGATAGCATCCTAACAGTTGAATTTTCCAGCTGTCATTTTATCCTTGCATTTCCCTTTTCTCCGCCCTTAAGAAATTGCCACGTCCTTGTATTTTAATTACCTACACAATAATTTAATTACTAACCCATTCACAGATCCAAGGATGTAATTATTGATCATCCATAAATAGGTTAAGTTCTTGTGAAATGAAATATCAAGTTATCAATTAGCACTTCCCATCATGTACAAAGCGTGATGATTGTTTTGTAATTGAATTGGACCTACATACAGTCTATGCATGACATAGAAATAATATTGTCTCTCTTGGAATTAACAAGTTGATTTGACCAAATATTGAAGATTTTCTGCCAGTTCAAACAGCCTATTTAACATAATCATAGGTTACATTAAGCTCCTCTGCCCACAAACATACCTTATTCATGCAGTAATATGAAATGATGATATTTTTTTTATCTTTACACCAGAATTGGTAAAAATTGTTGTAATTCTAAAAATTCTAAATGATTTTCTGCCACTTCCTAAGAGCACACCTTTTTTCTATGTCCTGAGTCTGTGCCCTTTTACCCCCTACTCCAATTAAATGTAGGACTACTCTTTTTTAGACAAATGTTGAATTCATGTTCAATTTGAATTGCTCAATAGATCTTTTTAAACTCCCTATGATTGGTTAATTATAAGATACACACACACACATGAATAACCAATTAAAATACTGCTTGGAAAATATGCCACTTCAATCTTTAACAGGGACACAAATATTCTAACAGACTCTCTGATTGGTGCAACAAAATGATGTATCCATCTTTCTGACCAATCGGAAGGTGGTTCTCAAGGGGTTGCTCTGAGAATCAAGGCAACTTTTTGTTTAAAAATGTCCAAAACTTACCATGTTTTAACAGCATGTTTCTATACAGTAACAATTAAGCCGCTCAAGACTGGGTTAGTTAATACTGGTTTTAAGCCATGCGTGTACCCGAGGTCACAGTGTACAGAGTCTTTACCTTTATCTTATCAATGTATTGCTTCCTGGCGATCATTTATTGAACACGGTTCTGCATTCTGCATGCTGCTGACCACGTGACCTCTATTCTAAATCCATTTATTATCTATGCACTAAAGGCTACGTTTGAATATTGTAATTGAATGTAATACATGTGGCTATGAAATCCTGATAGGTAAACAGTTACTTATTCTGGAAAAAATATATGGAATTTATTTTGTCCAAAATCAACTATTTCAATTCAAGTTTCAGTTCAAATCTACAAAATTATTTTGGTATTAAGATACACAAATTATATAAAAGAATAGTTTTGTTAGGACGGACAATCAGTAAGTTATTTGGCTGAACAGTGAAGTTTCTATGTGCACACTAGTTAAAGGTAGATGACCCGATCACATTTTCGTAACACAGAATTATTTCAAACATACGGAGATTTTCATATCATATGAAAGCTCGTATTTTTCTCATCATCATACTGAAATTTGACGGCCTAAATCGGTATAATTACGGAGAAATCGATGAAATAACGTCGAATTACCGCGAATTATCAACCAACATTATAACATGGTTTATCAATTCACATTGAGTCAAAATATTTTTTTAATGATGATATCATGTCATTTTTGTGCCAATTTTGCGAAAATATGACCAAAATGGTCTATTTTGGCCAACTTGTAATTTTCAAAAGGTCACAGTTCAAAAACTATTGATCTACGATCAAAGTTGTGATTGACCTTTTTGTTTAAAACACTTATCCCAACAATATAATATACTTTTTATAGTCAATAGCTAATTTTTTAGTTTTTTTACCATGTTAAATTTAGTTTTTGACTTCCCATTGAAACACATGTGACCTTTGACCCTAAATCGAGGTCTAGGGTCATAACGTGCAACCTACGAACGTGGGATAAGGTAAAATATTGATCAGGCATATATTAGCTTAATTTTAAGCCACATTTCATCTGTGCCCTACATGGAGAGTGCTAGATTGATTGATACAGACCTACGTCCCAGTGTCTATAATACGTACATGATAATGTTATGAGGATGGAGCGATGACATCAGAACTAACCATGAAACCACCAAGGTCATCAATTTCCATTTGATTCATAGTCATGACTGATAGTGATAGATGGATAAAGGGTCTATGAACAATGCATTTTAAATTGCCTGTTAGGCAACAAAAAACACCATCTTATTCTGTGGGCCTGACTGACCCATTTTTTCCAGATTTATTTAAATGTTTTGATATTTTTACATTTTTTGGGGGGGAAATACTGACAATTTCAAATATTGTAGCAAATTAACTAACAATTCCCAACCCTCTCCCCACAAGAGGAATTTCAAAAAAGAAAGAAAAAAATGACTGACCAAACGACCCTACCTGAGAGGTTTGTGTGCCTGTAGAACAGGTTTTTCTTCGTGGCCTTAGGCATTTATTTGAAAAGTTTTTGTAAATGACTGACCCTTAAATCCAACCAGAACAAAAATCTTTGAAACAAACTCATCCTTTATCTTCTGTACTTAATAAAAGGTTGTACCATTGCACTTTATTATTATACAATAGGAACTGTAAACATTGGTTATTTGACAAGGGAAAAACAATTTTACCAATGCTACGAATAGTTTTCAAACAGTTTTGCGATTTTTTTTTTTTGTATAGGCCAAAGGAACAACAGGAAACCATTTCTGTAAAGGAATTCCTTAGTTGTTATTCTATATAGTATCAGTATACCACTTCTTGTTTTGGAGATATCAGTGATCAAATTCCTTATATGGCAAACCTTTGATTGTTAAATGGAATCTTGCCCTATGATGCTATATTTTTATTTGGTTTGTTTGATGATGAGGTGATAACTTTTGAATTAAATACTTTGTGATTATTTGATTGGTACACATGACAGTAAAATTGTTTAAGATTGGAATGCGGTCTCTGAAAAATCATGCAGTTTCAAAATTGAATTCATGTACACTCTGATGTTAAAAGTTTGGGACCACAAATAGACTAAGAAATATAAAATAACTCTAACATTATTTTGCTATATTTTACTGCGATAGTTAACAAGTTAAACGGTTTTACCAAATAGTGATCATAGTGATCATAATTCTTATCAGAGTTGTCTGAAGATCGCACAAGCGTGAAACTCGGAGTAGCAACTACCGTTCCAAATGGTCTAACTTATATAACTTAATTACATGGTATATATCTTTTTCTCTTTCAAAATACCCCCCCCCCCCCTTGCCCATAACAATTCTGTTTAGTTTTACGATTGCCCACAAAATACCTACTCACAAAACATCCTAAAGAGATTGCCTCGAAACAATTTTCAAGTGCTTAATTAATTAATTAACACTCTAATTAGAATGTGTTAATAAAAAGAATCCAGAGATTTCCTTGCAAAAGGTGTCAATTGTTTCACAAACACAACAGTTGTCGCCACGACCAGGAGACAGTATTACATGACTCATCAAATGGCTTAATGTCATGTTTTCTAATTAACCAGGGTGGTTATGGACAACGGGCTGGTTTTAGACACTATAAAACTATACATGGGTTTTAGACAGGATTTTAAAACTATATTTGTTCATCAAGTGTGTGATTTCTTTCTCCAGCTGTGCCAGGGTATCCTTGGACAGTGGGGACCTATTTATGACCCATCACATCCGAACAGACCAGTTGTCAGCACACCTTATTTGCAGAAGTTAGCAAAAGAACATGACAAAAAATAAAGAAAATAAGAAGAATTTATAATCCTTCAAGCTGCATACAAGTTTTTGTGCATGTTCAATTTCAGTATAGCAAGGTGTCATTTTAAAGATAAAGAATAACTTAGAAAAATACATTTTAAATCTCATTTTCCATTTCTGGAGACAACTGGGCCCTATTGGAATTTTAATTCTTCATAAATCCAACTTAAGAAGATCTTAAAGTTTTATGAAATAGGGCCCTGTTGTCTCCAGAAATTGAAAATGATATTTGAAATTCTTCTTAAATCCTTCTTAAATCCTTAAAATTCTTCTTAAATTCTTAAAATTCTTCTTAAATCCTGAACTCTTCTTAAGTTAATAAAGAACTTAAGAAGAATACCCGTCTTAAAATCCTTCTTAATTTATAAGAAGAGGTCAGAGGCTATCTTAACTTTACTAAGGATTCTTCTTAAGTTCTAAGGTAATATTCTTCTTATCCTGAGAAATTAATCTTAAGTTGAAATAGGGGCCCAGTGGTCTGTTTTAATGTGACAGGTCACATTTGTATACTTTCAGATCCACTTCATTGCCCAATGGCACCCCCTATCTTTCTCATAACAATACTGAATGTTCGCTACATGTAGTTGTGGGGACAAGCAATTTGTGGAATCTACAAATTCAAGATGAATGTAAAATACTTAACACTTTCCACCCGGCGGGCGTCTGCAGACGTCATTCCAAAATGTTTCAAAAATGTCAAAATAATTGAATTTTATTACCATATTTGGAATCACCATGAAAAATGCATTGAATTAAGTACAAACATGCCTAGTATTGGTTCAGTAATCCTTGAGATAGACTTTAAAAATTGCGAAAGGTTTCTGAAAAATCTGTTTTGTACATGTATATGGTAAAACTAATAGCCTCGTGGAGAGTGTTAACATAGTGTGTGAAAGTCTCGTAACCTCATTTTGTAATGAAACATAATCACATGGGCATCATGGAAATTAGTTTCCCAATTCCACGACATCTATTTCTAACAATTGTTGTTATGACTCATGAATCATATGGTCAGTGCATGCTGGTCTATGAGGTAATCGCTTATAGCCAATTGTGTTATTTATACATTTGGTGATGCAATTTTGTAAGATTTGTTAATCTTAATTCTTAGTAAGACACCATTAAAGAGCCAGTGGTTGGAAGTTGGGCTCAATTTTGGATTTTTCCTTTCAACAAATCTTCAATTTTGTCTTTTTTAATTATTATTATTCACACAAAAAAACAGTACATTCTAAGTTGACTTACCTCATTTTTTGCTTTTTTGTCTCTATCCGATTTTGGGTGACCTTTCTCTTGAAATTTTCCACTCGATGGATATGTTATGTCCTCTCTGCTATTTTAGGGGTGGATTTTCTTTTGAAAACTTCCTATCCCCATTGGATATCTAATGTTATGTCCCTAATCTTTGGCTTTTGATAAGTCATAGATAAATGGTATCAATAGATGAATTTGGCTGTACATGTGTGATGTAGCACATCAAAAGGGGGTCTTAGCAGGTGAAGTCAATTCTGAGTTTATTATGTGTGCTCTCATAGCATTGTCTTAGCTTTGAAAAGACATCAAATTGATCAAGACCATCAGATTTTTATGACTGAAAATGACTCCTAAATTCTTATTATTTTCTCTATTTTTTCTGGCCGTTTTCATCTACAGCTTAAAGAACACACAGCCGCGAAGTCCCCCTTTTGATGTGCTGCATCACATATGCTTTAGTGATAACATCTTCTATTAATGAGACTTTCCCTGAATATCAGTCTCTTTCCACAATTATCAAATATCTGTCATTTTGACATGAGTTAATTTAATGACGTTGTAACATGATATAGGCTAAAACAAGCCAATTAATTAATTTTCTTCTTCTCTTCTTTTTCCTCGACCAACAGAGAATCACTAACAGCCAACTTGCCAACCCTCGACCTCGGCCAGGCACCTAGCGACGAGGACAACTACAGCACCGACGACCTGAGTCTGGATGACGATGGAACGTCGCAAACTGAAAGACCGATCGACTTCGAAGATTTACCGGAGAACTCCCATCTAAGACATTTAGTGAAGCACAGGGCACCGTTACAGATCAAAAGAAAACCGACTCGGTACCAAAAGCCAGAGGACCAAGTGCACATACCCAAGCACAAAACAAGTAAAAAAGGCAAAAAACCGGTCAAGAAACCGGAGCCCAAGGACAAGAAATTTAAGAAGAAAGACAGACGTGTGTCGGATCCCAAATCGGACGGGTCTGTGGCGGTCGTATAGCAGGCCGTGAGGCTTGCTTGATTCATATCTGTGCGTGTTATGTACTTGTCGCCAAGTATTTTTAACAAACGAGTGTTTTATAATTGATTGAAAGGTCTGTATCTGGCATGCTGCAGAGAAGTTTGTTATGCTCTACTGATGATGTCTCAACATTATGGCTATATAAACCTATTACACGGTAGCCATTCATGCAATTTCCCACCGGTAAAACTGTGGTGTCTCGGAATCCTTGGTTCATAGTACTTGCTGCTTACAAGTAAAACAATGCACCACCAATTATAGTATCTTAATAATCCATGCATCAATTGCTATAACCAAATGTGGTATGGTAATTCAACTGTGGTCCACTGCCAGACGACCAAATCCAGTAACCTCGCAATGTATTGGTGTACTGTATAAGTGGTAATTTTCGCGTACAGATATTTTCGTGATTTTATAGTTTTTGGAAAATGGGCAAGTCTTTAATTTCGCGGTTTCTACATTAATTATAATGTACCTCAATTTCAAAAGAATATTTTCGCGTGTTTATTATTTCGCGTTTTCATGTTCACTCCAGAAATTTGCGAAAATAAAACCTCGCGAAAATTACCACGTGTACAGTATGGATACATAGAGGTTAAAAATAATCTTCCAGGATATGGATAAGGCACAACAACAATGAACAGCATATTGGATGGTACAGCTTCTTCCCATTGTGGTTATTGCTTCTGTAATATTATAGTTGGTTGAATTTTCATTTTGTCAAAATCACCGAAGATAGACCCGTTCCCACACAATTTATACAATGACTGTCTACCACTGTGCAGTGATGTCATAGTGTGGTTTAATGATGGCTGCAGATCAAACTGTGTGTTGGATTCTATAATACGCTGGCGTATGTATCCGCATGATCCAAGGTGAATCTCACCAATTGCACACAAATGCTGCGTCAACTTCTAGAATACGATATGACGTCCCTGCTCAGAGGTAGATATAATGTGGATGAAATTTAAAAGCACATTTCTTGATGAATGTTCGAATGAAGCCCAAGTCAAGATGTAATAACCTCATTATAAACCCCATCAAGTTGAATTTGATATGGTTTTAGCTCATTATAAACCCCATTAAAAGTTGAATTTGATATGGTTCTAGTTCATTATAAACCCCATTAAAAGTTGAATTTGATATGGTTCTAGTTCATTAGAAACCCCCATTAAGGTGCGTTATTTTCATTTGGTTTTATTTTAAATCCAATAAAGGTGCATTTTATTTGATTCAATTTGATTATCAACCCCATCTAGTTGCGTTGATTTGGTTTAACTTAATTATAAACAACTTTAAGGTGCATTTCATATGGTTTGAGTTTACCATCAAGGTGCGTGCATTGATCTTAATTATAAATTCCATGAAGTTTCATTTCATTTGGTTTAACTTAATTATAAACAACTTTAAGGTGCATTTCATATGGTTTGAGTTTACCATCAAGGTGTGTGCATTGATCTGATCTTAATTATAAATTCCATGAAGTATCATTTCATTTGGTTTTTGAGTTCATTATAAGCCCCGAAGTGTATTCGATTTTGGTCCCGTTCATTTGAACACTCATCAGAGCATACATTTGATATTATGTTAGCAATCTTTTTACTTTAAATCAAACATGACCATAAAACTGTTTCTTTTGATATGATATATTTTTCATTTATTTTGTAAGTAAGAATATTTTTTATATATTTTTGTGACAATTGCACCACAATTTGTAACCAACAATGCTACGTGTAAAAGCTCCAAATATCCTGTTTTTTTGCTAGTTAGCGGTGCCATGTCGGTGTCCTCGTGACATCTGTCGATAAAAGCAGTGGTATAACACGTCTCTCAACTCTGCCAGCTTCCTGTCACACAGCGTGTATATTACCAAAATAGTGTTTATAGAGAGGAAGTTGGTCAAGGGATGGTAGCCAACACAGGACTAATTACAGTAATTATACTATTATGCAACTCAATAAGCAAGTGTCAATGATATATTATTTTGTAGGCTATGCAAGGAAGGATTATATATGGAATGGACCGGGGAAGGGGAAGGGGGGGGGGCACTCATGTAGACAAGTTGTAATCATCCGTTTGTATGCACAGGGGTAGAATTTTGTAACCAACCGCGTGAATCCGTTAAGATTCTTGCGGAAGGATTTTGCGAGAATCTGGATTCTCGCCAATTTTGAGAATCCATTGATTATTGCGAAATTAATGAAAATAATATCAAGAATAAGGCTAAAAGCTTGCACAACTTCCAAATTCGGCATGTTTGTTGTTGACTAAGGGTCAAATACCAGTCATCTAAGGTCCTGTTTTTTGGACAAAGGAAAAAAAAAAATATATATATATATATTTTTTTTTTTGCGCGCGAATCCACCTGGATTTACGCGGTAGTGATTTTACGCGAATAGATTCACGGATTCGCGCCAAAATTCTACCCTGATGCACTCTCAAAAGCTACCCTCAACACTGATTCTCAAAGAGGAAAAAGTGACCGTTAACAAGGGTTTAAAGCTCAACGAATCATAGCAAAGGATATAGGTCCTCAAGATGAAGATTAGACCGTAATGAGTGTATGAAGTAATTGTGTTTAATCAGTTTCGTTAGTAAATTTGTCTATAGGCTTAATCATTTGGGCTATTTTTACAATAATGACACATGTATGACTATCGGCCCAAGCTACCCGTAGCGCGGATTCAGGATGAAAATATACCCTCTCTGAAATTGGTGATTTTGATACCCTTAGCACGGGCCAGTGTTTTTTGTTTTTTTTGCTAATCCAAGCTTACAGAGAACTTTTTGAAACTTTTTTTTTAAAAATCCAAAACAAACAAAAAATCATAAAAAATCAACAACAAAAAAAAACTTTTTTTTTTTAGGCCTCAGCGCATAGACCTACGCGCCGTAGCTCATTTCACATACCAATGCGGGGCGGGGGGGGGGGGGGGGGGGGGGGGGTGGGTGGGGGGCTTCTGAGACAAACCTTCTTCTTTGTTTGGCCTAATCTGCGTTTTCGTTCACGAGGATGATTACAACATTATACCTGACTGCCCCCCCCCCCTGGAATGTGATGATCGTGAACAGCATCATAGGAAGGCAATATACAGTGTGTCCTGAAAATAAGAACCCTTGTGTACTAGTGTTATCAAATTTGATAAGATATCATTTGTAGGAATGTTAAAACTTGATTCCAAAGCTGAGACATTCTTTTTTATTTATCACTTCTGTTGAAGATTTGGCATTAGCCAAAATGTTATTTCAAAATTCCCATTTTTTTCTTCTTTTTTCGTATCATTTTTAAACACAATGAGGGTGTTGTTACTTTGGGATGGATGTATGTAACCATGTTGCCAAAGCCATAATTTGTGAGCCCAATTCGTTTGATTTTTAAGAACGGCTTGTCATTAGGATGGGTGGTTAACCCCCAATTTAAATAACAGCCGGTCAGTTCCTTTTGAGTATGATTGTAAGTGAGGTCGCTGTCTAAGGGAATCAAAGTAGACAATAGGTTAGACACATGAGATATGTTCACACTTTATCTAAGATAACGTTGTAAACAATCTGTTCTCTGTTCCCCTCCAGTTGTGTGGTGATGTCATCACATTCTTGCGATAGTTGCAATATTTTCACACCAGGGCGGACTTTCTTCTTTGATTGTGCAAGTGCAAACGCCATTGCATCATATATAGTAAAGCACATGATATGATTACCAGACTATGTACTAACATCACCCCCACACAACTTGAGGTGACACAGAATAAAGAGTTTCAGCAACTATGAAGGAGTAATCAACAGCCATAGATGTCAAACACCGGATGTCATGACACCACCACACAACGATTCATACACCATTTTTGATAATTGCCACATGGTTGCTAGACCTATTAGGATAATTTGATTTAAACACAAGAGCTCCGAGCAAAAGATATATTTATACTGATTATATTATTAGTATTAGAGCTTGTGGGGGTGGGGTAGTGATTGCAACTCAAAAATACCAATCAATTTTGAGGACAACTTAAGTTAGTGAACAACTCAAAAATTGCCATTGTGCCAATTCAAGAATGAGTTGCTTACAAGTCATGAGATTTACACCATCTGTGACCAACATAGGCTTTCTAAAAG